>CANUEY010239177.1:0-63390 GCA_948099555.1 Croton setiger
TATGAGTTTTCTAATTTTTGTTAATTTATCCAAATAAAAGTATGAGTTTTCTAATTTTTGTTAATTTCTCAAAATAAACACTAAATTTTCTGTAAACTCTTTTTAATTTTTCGGAAAAGTTAAACTTTCCCTTCTAACATTTAGACTTGTGTAGGATGATTAAAAAATAAATATGGAATTATTTAATAAAATCTTAATTGAAATAATAGATAATTGCTATAGTGATAAAATGTGAATGGTTGTGCTTTACACAATAAAATATTATCACGTCAAAATAAGATATTAATGTGTTGTGGCGCAATTGGTTATCATGTAATGTTATATATTAAAGTTCTTAGGTTCAAATCTCACTGTAATCATTTTTTTATTTTTATATTGAGTGGGACCCACAGGTCTGATTCAAATAAACCATGATTCGATTCAAATAAACCAAAGGGTAATTTGGTCATTTTGAAAGAAAAAAAACGTTGACTTTTCCGTTGACTAACGGCCAAAGTGGACGGAAGGAACTGAGAGTCTATTTTTTCAAAAGTTAGGGACCCGTTGATATAATTTCCAAAATAGAGGGACCTACGGGTTTGTTAGGCCAAACCTCAAGGACCCAAAAATAATTACCCCTAAATAATAATGAGAAATAAATGAGTAAATAATTAAATAATAATTAGATGATTAAATAAATGGAAGTTGAATTAAGTAAATGGATAGGATTAGAAAAATAATTAGAGAGTTAACTAATTAGAACTAATAAAGACATATAAGAGCATATATGGGACAAAAGCAAAGAAGAAAGCGTGATGGCAAAGGGGTCAATTGGCTAAGATGGGTTAAAAGACATAAAAGGGTGATAATAAATACAAAAGAGAGAAGAAAGGGTGATGGTTAAAATGGTAAAATAAATAGAGAAAAAAAATAACAAAAAAGGTATGAGTGAGGACAAAAGAAAAAAGAAATATAGAAAGGCCAAAGAGACATTTGACTATAAAGAATTAAAGGACCAAAATGGGTATAGATAATAACAAAACAAGAAGAAAGGAAAAAGGGGTAAAATGGTAAGTGGTGGGAAGGATTCTAGAGAAATTGTAGATACCCATAGCTCAACAATATCTCTTCTTCTTATTCTTCTTTTTCTATCTCCATCCATCCATTCTCTTCTCTTCTTCCTCTTCTCCATTCTCTTCAAATAACATCCATAAATCTTCATCATCCATCAAATACCATTTAAAGATAACACCTAATCAAGTCATCTTCAACCTCCTGGGGAAATAATCAAGCTAATTAAAGGGAGTGTACAACAAGGTATGTAATTTTAGGATTTTGTATAAATTGGGGGTTTTGTATTAGAGTTTTTAAAGGGTAAAATTTATAATGAATATAGTTATTCAGAGGGATAGGTAATTGATAATTAGTGGGTATGTTGTATATTTCATTAATATTGGGTAGAACTTTGATTAATGTAGTGATTTGGTTATAGAAGTGAATCAAGAGTAAGGAAAGGGGGTGGATTTAGCAAGAAAAGGAACTAGAAGGACTAACGAGGGTTATCAAGGCTAAGGTTTGGTGCCCTAACCTTAGTTACCTAATAAATTTACATAATTTAAATGTATGATGTGTGATTTGGTATTATGATGTGTTTAAATGTATGTAAAGGTTTTGTATTTGATAAAATTTGGTATATGAATGACAGAATTGATTGATGATGTGAAAAATAAGGTTTGGTATGAGTTAGAAGTAAAAAGAGTTAAAATTTCCATGCTGGTCGTACCCACTACGGCATCTGTAATGACCAGAAATTTCATCGCCATCGATCCAAAAACTTCTGGAGGTAAAACAAAGTATAGTACCGCCAGTTACAAAATTCGTAGTGCCCGTTATGACCTATAGTGAGCATGTCGAGACGAGAAATTTTTTCGTGATCGATCCAGAAAGTAATTTTGCATCAGTCATGTCTGCGACGCTTAGTCTAGCGGACGCGACATGCAGAATAAAGCAGAATTAATAGTTCAAACTTATACATTTGAGGGATATGCATGTTAATGGTCTAAATTTATTGAATAAAAGATTGAAATATGACTAATGATGATAATGATGACCTATTTGATGCATCTATTTGATACATGTACACTAGATAACTAATAGGCAAAGGAATGAAACACATGGAACTAAGTTAAAGGGTATAATATGTATGTTGAAAAAGCAATGTGAAGTATAGTGATGTATGCTATGGGTAATCAATAATGCTTAGTA
The DNA here is from genome assembly GCA_948099555.1 of Croton setiger. NCBI lineage: Eukaryota > Viridiplantae > Streptophyta > Magnoliopsida > Malpighiales > Euphorbiaceae > Croton > Croton setiger. Next base: position 2,245 of record CANUEY010239177.1, read on the forward strand.
ATGTTGTGAGCTAATTATGGTAACCAGCTAAACCAAAACCATTACAAATGTATATATATGCACATGGTAGCAACCCATGTACGACTACAGCCGGATGACATAGGATAGATGATGCATAAAGATTAGCAAATAGTACAGATAGTGAATACAATACAACCCAGATAAATAGTTATTATGGATGAAGTGTATGATTGATTCTTATGATATACGGAGAATGAAAAATAGCTCTACTTGGTAACGAGAGTAGTCAAGTTTAGAATGAGGGTAAGTTGCATCTTACTAGGTTATGGTACGTTATACAATTATATGTACATGAGGCCAGTCAATATCGTCACTTATATACACGTGAGATTGTAAGCCAAGATTGTATTTGTACTTAGGTATATGTACATGAGGCTACGACCAACATCATACGGATTATAAAGTTATATGCATTTGAAGCTTCGACCAAGATAGTGGATTGCATGCAATTTTACAATTTTTCAATTGAGAGTTGATACTTTTTATTACCTCGTGGAGTGTTATACAAATGACCAACTAATCACAAGAAATACTAAATTAAAAATACAGTGTACGTAATAAATGTGAATTATGTGATCTTATTGATGCCTGGTATTTGCATAATAAGGCTCTCCGACAGTCGAGGTTAATTTTAATCCTAATTGATGGAATGATTGAATGACTATATGCATAAATATTGCTTCTGTGTGAATATTGATCATTATGAACATCCAGCCAAGAATGGTAAGTGTATGGTAAGTAAATGATGTGATTGTGTGCTTTTAGTAATTAAAGTTAAGGTACCCACTGGGCATTCTAAATCTTAGCGAGTTACATGATTAACTCACAGTTAATAGCTGGACAGCAGTGGGTAGGGGTCCATCAGCACTTCATTAGTTCGAAAGGCACAACAAAATGTCAATTATTTTGTGAATGTTGTAGTAGGGCATGTGCTAGAAGTCAATCAGTGTGTAGATTGTGTAATTGGATTAATGCAAATGTGATAAATATTATGTGTAAAAACAAATGATTTTATGAAATGAAATTATATATTTACAAGTTTATTACATGATTATGTATATAAAACAAGAATTATGCATGTGTTTAGATTAGTGGTAACCGGTTCGTGGCGTTCTGGCTTGGTTTACTCGGGTTTCGGGTTATCAATGGCAATATTATTATTTTTTGAATACTGAAGAAGGCTTAAACCCTTTGTGGGGATGGGAGTTTATTACAAGAAAGATCACTACTCTAGAAAGGATTTAGATGAGACATTAGAGATGGACATTCGATGAAAATTATCTATAAAAAAAACCATTTCATTCCAATGAAGCTTTTGAATTTAAACTTGCCTATTTACTGGGTTAGGAAATTGATGGAAGAAGGGGAAAGAACATAGAGCAGGGAAAAAGTCTTACAAGCCTTCTATATTGATGACCTCAATGTTATATTTTGAATTTCGTTATCTTAGCATGCAGAAGCTAGTGTGGCATCACTTCAAAAATGGTATTTATAATGTCAAAAGTGTGTATCATTTAGCTTTTAAGGAAAAATGTATTACAGATCAAGGGATGTGGCACTGCATGAAGATTTCTCATGGAAGGACTTTTGGTAGATGAAAACCCTAAAGAAGATCAAGGTATTTTTATGGATCGAAGGTGAAACCAAGTTTCATAAGGATTTCTTTTTCAGTATAAATTTTTATTTTTTTATTTTGTTATAGGGCCTACTTTGATAATTACGGGGGAGCGGAAGTTTTATTCTCTCGTTCGTAGTGTTGGATTCGTATTGTACTGCAGGTGTTTCGAGAGCATGGAGTATTAGTTTGAGGTCACCATTGTTTGACTGTTTTTGCAAGAATGATTGTTTCTCCTATATGTACATGCAAAGTCATATCTTTCCTTCTTGAGGCTTTATTAACTATGGTTGCGACCATTAGTTTGATGAGGGAGAAGCTGATGGCCTTTCTATTTTCAGGTGTTCTTCGTTTCTAGTGGTATAGTAATCATAGCAGGGTTATGGGAGGAGTCGGTGATTGGAGTGTAAGAATATCTTTAATAGATTTCGATTACGAAATCAATCCCATTGGGATCTGGACTTAATATAATTTAACCCTAATATTATCCCATGAACAAGAAGAAAAGAAAAGAACTACTAACCTGGATCCATAATTAATAATTCTTAAACACAGTTCTTGAATGCAGCGGAATCTAACGATCAATTATTTTCTTCCCTGTACCTTTTCCTTTCAATGCCTTCTTTGATGGATAAGAGCCACTTATATATTGAAACAATTTGTAGAGTTTGTTTCAATGTGTATCTCTATTACTTAATTGGTAAGGGAAGAGGGAATATAATTACCCCACTAATTTTAATATCTCTAACTGAAACCATCCATCACAGTTTCGACTTTTATATATTAAAATCATATCTTATATAGGACTTAATCTTTTATAATTAAACCCAAGTTACATGGACCATAAATAATGGGAAATATTCTTTCATGAAGCTTACTGATACTGAATTGTATTAAAGTTTATTGATATTGAATTCATTTTGAAGAGATCTACAAGAGTCATGGGGCTTTACCTCCGTAACACCCGGTTACAATGACTAAAAGTGCCGTTTAATTTTCCAAATGCATTTTGAAAGTATTTTTTCCTATGTTTTCTAGTGCGTTCTTGAACTTTTCATTTACTGATTGTTACTGATAATAATTCTTATTGAACCTTATTGAATTTTGTTTACTGATTTTTATTGAAACTTATTGAAATTTAACAATTTTTTACCTTTATCTTCTCCAACCTTATGAAACCCTAGCCGCCTCCTTAACCTAATTGCCGCTTGACCAGAAAATGGCCAAAAAACTGACCGAACCATGAAAGAGCTCAATAAGATGAGTCGTTTGACACCAGAATTGGGGTCATAGAATTGCTCGAAGGTGGCGAAAAAAGGCGTTAAAATTTTTTGCAGAAATTGAAGATTCACTGTTGGCCGGTGCGTGTGGCGGCTATCGAAACCTAAAGACGATCTTTACGGCGTTGGCCTCAGTCAGAAGTCAGCTATCCATCGGTAGAGCGCTTGCCGATGGTGGTGGTCAGAGATGGCAACACTAGCAGTTTGAAGGGGATACCGGAAATCTGGTGGTGGGGGCTTCCGATTTTTCATTTTTTTTATCAAAATTAAATTAATTTTTATTTGATAGGAAAGTACTATCTAATTAATTTTGATATTTTTGTGCATTTTTAGTAAATAAACTATATTTATGTTATTTTCTTAATTGTCCCTTTAATATATTTAATGTGTATTATTTGATGGAAAAAGAATATATAGTTAGTAGATAGCTATAAAAAATTATTTGGAGGGAAAGTGAATTAGTGAGAGGAGAGATGATTTAGATTAAATATAGAGAGTTAATATTAAATATGGGTAATTAATATAAACTATTTTCCTTATAAGTGGAGGGGTCAATTTGATTCTTAAGGAGTGAATTAGCACGATGCGTAGACTAATTTTAAGCAATGACGTGTTTATACAGATAATTTTTTATGGTTTAAAATATAATAATTTTCCATTAAATTGTTTTTAAAAAGTCTTCAAATAGAAACTTATATAAATTTAACAACAATTAATTAATATTTTTGAAATAAAAAACTACTGTATATTATTAGTTCAATATACCAAATTATAGAATTAAATATGCACAATACCCAAATAAGTCTTCAGATAAATATAAATATCATAACAAATTTATTTTTTTTAAATTTGTTTTATTTTAAGTTTACTGTTAATTTGAGAGTTTGTTATTAATATAATAAATCTATTATAAAAAATTATTCATTATATAAAAAAAAATATTCATTAAATATATATGACAAAAATATTGGATTGTAAGATAGGCCAAACACACATATCATTTAGTAATACATTGAATCAAAAAATTTTCTCAAATTATCTAAAAATGTTTATTGAATTATAAATAATTAATAATTATAATATTAATTTAAAATGACTTATAAGTAAAAGGGAAGATGAAACATTTTAAACTAACTTAAGATATTGATTATTCAATTTAAGGTTGATAATGATTTATAATGAAATTTTGTTTATTATAAACACACATAAACATTTGAAAGCTCTTACATCATCTTCAATTATATATATTCTTAAAAAACATGAGGTACATAAACATAAGACATGGGAAAATCAAGTAAAGAAAACTTACCAGTATTGTTAGATTAATGGTGGTCACCTTCTAAACATAGAACAACCAACCTTGTACACAATTTGGACAGATATGCAAATAATATAAGATTAATTCCATGAAAAATTCCAAAAATAAAGGAAAATTCTGGATCCGTTATTGAGTAAGGGAAGCCCCATAAATTGTCAATATCTTCATCTGCAAGGTTAGAGAAGAAAGAGAACAGACAGAAAAATGTTCCACTTTTTGTTTTCAATAAAGTGTCATTGGAATTTCTTTTTTTCTTATTTCAATGTTATTGGAATTTCATATTCTCACTTTCCGCCTCCAAACAAATTTAGAAGGACTCATAATTACTGATTATTCATAAATTTTTACAATTTAATTATAAACATATTAAATTATTTATTCCAGTTATTTATTAATATGCAATTAGCATAATAATTCTAGTTGGAGTTAAGAGGATGATCTAGCTTGATAATTAGTGTGTTTTGTTGTGATCTTTTAGTCGCGAATTTGAATCATCATTCAAGTGTTTATTAATAGAAAATTATCATCTCTTATTATGTGATTTATGAATTAAATCCTCTATTAAAAAACTAAATAATATACTATACGTTAAAAATACGTTAAAAATACATGAAAAAAAAAATTATTGGAAGCTAATGAACTAAGTTATATAATATATAAAAAATTCATGAAGTAATTAATAATTATCGATAATTAAATTTTATTGAATTGTAAGCCCCCATTCATGTCTCCAAGTGGGTTTGAACTGATTCATGGCTCAGTTTAATTATCGATAATTAAATCTATATGAAAAATTTATAGATAGTAGCTTATTAACGCAGTAGTTGTTTAAGCTTTTCAACTGCTATTAATTATATGAAACAAATAAATCAAATACTTAATTTACTTTCTATCTATTCAAATATCTTTGTTCGGAGCAGATATTTATGATTATATGAATGTAATGAAAAGTTTATGAAGAATTGATTCAATTTTGAGGGGGAACAGCAAAATTATGGTTATGCCAAGCACATCACTTGGTGGCAGTCTTATTGACTGATTTGGAATAAAGAATTAAAGTAGAAAATGAAAGGTTTTGGTTTATATATATATATTTAAAAAAAGAAAAACTGATTGGCATAAAATGAAAATGAATCTGCAGAGTGTTGTGTTATTGGTGGTTGTTTTTGTGTGTGAATATGGAATTGGAGATTGCAATGGGAAACTACCCCCCTACGAAGGTACAAGTTTCTTGGTGGTTTCAGTTTTGTTAAAAATATTCTAAAGTTTTGAGATACGTTACAAACAATTTGGGTGATGGGATGACTATTGATTCCGACATTTGTTCTAATAATCCCACATCTTTTCCTTCTAAAATTATCATCAAATGCACCTGTAGTAATCAACTCAGCAGCACCGACACCTCTTGTCACGTTGAAACAATGTAAGTATCCCTTATTGTGTTATTCACTATTTCTATAATTTTATAATTTTTTTTATTAGATGATAAGGAGTGAAGTAATCCATCCAAATAAAATAAAATAAAAATTGAACTCTTCCCATAAAGCCAATGTCTCTTATCAAATATTAGTCATGCATTGTAAGATCAGACACAATAATCAAATTACTTACACTAAACTAATCAGATTTAATAGATTTCTGATCGGAAAGCGTAGACAAAGGAGATGTTACTATACTTTACTTCTTTTTTTTAAATTTTAAATAATAATTATAATTTATAATTATATATACTATCAAAAAATTATATATTATGTACATTATTAAAAAGAGGGGCAATATGGTCTTATTAAAAATTAAAAGATAAAAAGATTGATATTTTTGGTTGATTAATAGAAAATTGGTGATGGGTGTCGAAACTAAATACCTACTCAAAACTAAATTAGATCATGCAGTTACTTAATATAATCCAAAAGTTTTTACACAATTAAGTTATATCAATCGCTACTTGCATCAATTCAACTAAACAATTACGGATTTAATTTCATTGATTAGCTATATGCATCCTATCAATCAATTGATCGGATCAAATAACCAACAAAATACAATAAGGATGAAGTTTCCCAATAAATTGCAGTAAAAGTATGAATACAATAGAAAAAAAAAAGTAAAGATAAAGAGTAATAAGTTCTAACAAACTTGAAAAATATTCTCGTCGAGTTAATCATTGGCTTAAGGGAAGAGTTTAGCCTCTAATTGTTATGGAGAAAACAAAAATAAAACCCTAAAAACCAATTAGGGCAGATGTTGTTTTCGCATCCCGTACAAAATACCTAAAACACAATCATATATTGTCTAAAACTAGGGAGTATAACAAAGTGCCAAATAAAAACTAATTAATTTTTCTTCCTAAGTTGTAATTTAAGCTTAAAATGTCAAATAAAAATGTGGCCTGAAATTCTATAGTTGGCAGTTAGCCTTGCCCAAAGGTAACTCTTGGCAGCGTGAAAAACGTCATGTAAACTTCAACAGCAACTCATATAATCAAAAACTCCTTAAATTTGCTCCGAATTCTTCCTTTTCATTATATCTAGCAATTCCTAACAAAAATAATAAAAGCAAGTAAAAACTCACGTTTTAAGTAATATGAATCATTAAATAAGCATATATATTATGAACTAAAACATGCTAGATTTACACGCTATCAATTGGACGGAAATCTAATAAAAAGATCCAATAGTTAAATAGTCCAAAAATTGAAAGATCTATTATTTAATTTTTCAAAATTGAAGGATTTGAGAGTAGATTTGATGTTTCAAGGAGCCGTGCTAGTAGCACCACTACACACGAGTTCGTTATTTTTCAAATAGACACCCAACTTTTGTATAAGCAAAATTAATCTTAGGTACGTATAGTTTTGTCAAATATATTCTTAGTTACATCCTCCAATTTTTAAAAATTGGTTTTATGGGTCTTTAACTTTTGCGTTGTTGACTTCCGCTAGTTATTTTTACCCCTCCAACTGTTGAGTGTCAATTAAAATATAGAAATACTCCTATTTAATTTATTCTAATCTATCCCTAAAAGAACCTAAATGGAAACTACTAAGACTTATGTGGACTAAGAAGCAATTCTACAATAAAACTCATCTTCTTCCTCATGAATGAACCCTAGGAACTACTGCCAACTTGCCTCCTTAAGCAGGTCTAACAAAAAACTGCCACCAGTCAAAAGATGCAAATAGTAAGGAGTCGGACTAATAAGTAAATGTACACTATAAAACTAACGTAAGGACTCTATAGTTCAATAGTGGAGGACCTGTAAATCTATTTTGCAAACATAAAAGAAGTGAGAATATATTTGACAAAACTATAGGAATTTGAGAGTAATTTTCCCAAATATATAGTTAATTCAATATTGTTTGCTGGGGCGACTCACCCAAAGTGCGGGTTCCATTTTTTTTTCTCTAATATTTTGTGATAGTTTGTAGAATTTGATTATTAAATTTATAATCATGCAGTCTAATATATAATTAATTGTGGAATTGAGTACAGACAATTCATCATTTAATTAAAAAGAAAAAAGAAAAAAAAGGACCGAACCAGGTTCGGCTTGCCATTGTCCTATCATCACCCTATTTAACTATAGTGGGGAGAAAATGTGAGAATAAAAAGTATTTTCATATGACATGTGAGGATTCAAATCCCCGAAACTTGCAGTTTCAAACAAAGTTTATGTTGTTAAAATTATAATTTTAACTCTGTAATGTGATTTGTAGTACCGCCGGCAACATAAACACGAAAGGTGGATTCATTGACAAAAGAATCTCTGATCTGAAATTTTTGAAGGAACTGTGAGCATCTTAATTTAGTTTATGTAATTAAAAATCAACAAAAGAAAAAAGCATATAAATTAAACTCATTTTCTTTAGGGATCTCGAAGAATGTGAGTTGTCTGGTTCCGTACTAGATACCTTAGCCCGATTACAAAATCTGGAAACACTGTAAGTTTTGTTTATCTAATCTTCGAAATTATACCAAATTGAATTGGCTTTTTAAATAACAAATCATCTCTGTTTTTGTTTATTTTATAGAGATTTGTCTTACAACTTTTTCACCGGCACCATACCTCCTTTTTTGGGGAAACTCAAGTCCCTGCAAACCCTGTAAGTAAGCCTGCAATTAGAAAAAGTTTTTAATTAAGACTTTTAGTTAATAACTAAGAGTTGAGAGGATTAGCATTTTAAAAAAACACAAACTTAGTGCTTATTATGTTATAATTTATATAATTAAAAATAATTTTGTGATCTTCTGTTCTAAAGTAAATACTTTGAAGAATTAAATTAATCAATTTTTTGAGACTGTATGTACATAATCTCATAAAAATTGGTAATTTTTGTTTTGGGGTTTGAATAGGGATTTGTCATTCAACAATCTAACTGGTCATATTCCTCCTCAACTACAACACTTGGGGAAGCTTCAAATTTTGTAAGTACTTGATGCACTACTGATTCTATCATATGAAAAAGAAGAAGAAAGCACGCCACACTTCTGTTTAGCTTAAATTTTGATTTGAAATATCTGCAATCAAACTCTGTACACCATTTATTTTAAATATTATTATTATTGATCTAATCAGGGATCTGTCTGAAAATCAGTTGAATGGAACTCTTCCACCAGAACTTGGAAGCTTGAGAAATCTTCAAGTCTTGTAAGTGTTGCTTTTTTGTTATTATATTTAAATTTGGTGTCTAGTAAAATTTTTATAATCATTGTGAAGGTATCATATGATTACAAAAAATATAAAATATATTTTTAATTTTTTTTTAAAATCAATTGAGTCAATAAATAAAAATTATGGATAGGAATTGATCGTACCCATAACCAGAGTGGAGCTAAACTTTTTTCAGAATCCGCAAAATCTAAAATTTAACAAGTAATAAAAATAAATGTAGAATTCATATTATATATATTAAAGATATTTTAAGAATAATACCAAGTCAGTAATTTGAAAAATAAAGAATTAAACCAACCATATGAAAATTGTAGAATTTAGAATTCTTCTCAATCTTTTTATGTCCCTTTTTACTTTATTTTTTCCATATTCATAAATAGTGTAACTTTTCTAATAATGAATATAATTTTTCCTATTTTATCCGAAAATATTTAATTTAAACTATTTTATTAACTAAGGCTACTTTTGTAAAATACTTTTCAAAAAATTTCAAAACTTCTTAACATTTTCCAAAATAAAAAGTAAATAGTGTAACATTTCTCATAATGAATATAATTTTTCCAAATTTTTCCCTTCATCCAAAACTTCTTTTTGGAAACTTGCATGAGTTTCCAAATTTTGCCCCAACTAATTTGGATTCAATCTATGTCGTATAACTGACAAGAGTCTCTTATAGGAGATAACTACTTAATTAAGTAAGTTATTTTATAAAATACTTTTCAAAAAATTAGAAAAACTTCTTAATATTTTCTAAAAAAAAATAAAAAAGTAACACTCTTTCTGGAATAGAGATAGTATATAATTTTTAATATTAAATTAATTATATGAAATTTCGTCAATATTCAATAAAAATAAATTAATAAACGAATAGAAAAAATAAATAAATTGGTAAGACAAAATTAGAAAAAGAAAAAAAGAGTTCAATTTAAAAATAAAGAAAAAGGCACAAAACATAGTTTTGGAAATATAGTTAAGTTAAATAGAGGGTTGATGATTACAAAACTTGTCCGGTTGCTCAAAATTCACCTCAACAGATTTAGTTGATGATTCATTAGTATTATTCAAGGTTGGGTAATACAAAGAATTATCAAACACGTAAAACAGATCGTATATGTTAGGTTATTACTAGCATGCAAATACTTTTTCAATAATAATCTAATAATTTTTTCGTTACTGCAGTGATGTGCGTTCCAACAATCTAATTGGAAAACTGCCTGATAGCTATAAGAAGCTTCTTAATCTCTATCACTTGTAAGATCACTTCAATCTTTCTCTTTAATTTGTATTAGATTCTATGTTCTGTAATTTGTTAATTTAAATTTTCATATTAAATTAGGTCTAATTCTGATAATTTGTTACATAAATATGATACATGATTTTATTGGAGGAGTTTTCGATACTCAATGCAGTGATGTTGAAGGGAACAATATGAGCGGTCCAATACCAAATTATATAGCAAAATGGAAGATGTTGGAGGGCCTGTAAGCATTTCAGTAGCGGATTCTAAATTGGGTCATTTATTTATTTTTTAAAAATTTGGAATTTAAAATTAATTGGAAAAATCACTAAATTTTAGTATACATATTAAAAATTTGGAGTGGGTGGTGTTCCATTAATTATATGTGAATCATAATATTTAGTTGTTTTTCTTAATTAAAGTAACGATTAAGCTGACATTCCACTATCTTATATGCGTTTGGCAGCTTTCTCATGGGAAATGAATTTACATATCTTCCTCATGAAATCTTTGAAATGGAAAATCTCCAGTCTTTGTAAGTAAAGTTTTGTTTTTTTAAATTATTTATTGCGTTCCTATGGAATTTTATTATTTGTTGCAGGTGGATTAGTAACTTAAGTCCCGGTTTCTCTTTTCCGAGCACTGCAAATTTGAGCAGCATTAGTGTACTGTATGTTTTCTAGTTTTTTTTTTTTTTCACTCAATTATGACTAGAAAATAGTGATTAAATTGATTCCATGAAAATGATTATAAATACTGTTCCGATTTCATATCGGTTACGAGTGAATAGTTCCAATTGAATATAAATGTAGACAATACTCTTATATAAATTCAATTTTCAAAATGATTTAGACTCGGTTCTTCTCTCTAATACGAGATTCTATCTCTCTTAAAATATACTATTTTAATTACTATATTGCAGAATTTTGAGAAGCTGCTCAATTAACGGCTCGATTCCTGACTATGTTGGTGACTGGAGATCATTGCAATGCTTGTAAGGCTATCTTCTTTTTTTAATTTTGAGTAAACTTAGGTTTTACTATGAGTTTATGTAATTCTCATAAGCTTCTTCTTCTTTTTATTTAACAGAGATTTAAGTTTTAACAACTTAGATGGCATGATTCCGAATTCCTTGGAGAATCTAAAAGACTTGGAATATTTGTATGTATACATAATTTTCTTTTTCCCTCTATACAAATCATAAAATTGCTTTGAAATAATATTTTTGATTTGGTGTATTTTTGTTTAGATATCTTACAGGGAATATGCTTAGTGGAACGCTTCCCACGTGGATTTCACAAAAGAATTTCACTGAATTGTATGTTTTTATATCACCAACACAAAAACTTATATAATTAAATGAGAAATATAACTTTTAAAAAATAAAATAGCATATTTTTAAAATTTAATACAATAACATATATTTATGTTGATGGTCTAAAATACCCTTTTATTATTAACTCTTAATTGTTCTTATTTCTCTCATATTTACTTTCTATTTTTTCTCCTTTTCTTTTTTTTTTTCGTATTTTCTTTCTTTCTTCTGCATATTTCTTCTTTTTTTTCTTTTTCTTCTTCTTTTACTACTACTTCAATTTTATCTCTTAGTTTTATAGATATGTCTTCTCCTCTTCCTTGTCTCCTTCTTCTATTTGTTCTTCTTCTCCTTCTACTTTAATTTTACCTCTTAAATTTATAGATCATCTTCTTCTCTTCCATCTTCTACTTAAACTTTTCAAATTTGAAAATATACATATCACAGATTTTTTAATTTTTTAAATTTCTGATTTTTGCTGGTATATATGATAATATATATGAGTTACATATACTGATATATACCATATAAAATGACATTTAACCTGGTATATATGAAACATATATACTATCATATATATTCCACACAAAATCATAGCACATGGACTTTACAAATTGTCATACAATATTCATATATATTATATATATAGTCCATATATACTGGTTTATATTCTTTCTTTATTTCTCTTAAATATTACTGCTCTTATTTTTTTATTTTGTTTTTTCTGTTCTGATGTTGGTATATATAAAACATATATACACCCAATAAATTGGTATATATAGTCAAGGGACAGTTTTGGATTTTTTATAAAAAATATGTATATAATCTTAAGGCTTATTTTGTTAGACAGTCTAAAATATTCTTTGGATGTGCTGAATATCTCTGGAAATAAGCACAAATTATTGTGGCTAAAATTTTGTAATAGATTGCGTCCTTACCATATAAGATTGCTGAATATCTGTAGAAATAATTTTAACCATTTATTTTTACATTATTTTTAGCTTCCAAAATCAAATTATATGCTAAAAAACTCTTCAATACGATCTAATACTACAATGTAAACTATTGAACATTTAATTTAAAAACATTTTATTAATATTTATATTAGCAGTTGGCTTTCTATCGTTACATTTAATAAAATTGTGTGAATTTATTATAATGTAGGGAACTGTCATACAACAATTTAAAGCCGCCGTCATGTTCCATTGATTCCGATGCTCCATTAGTGAAAAGCATGTAAGTGTATATATATATATATATATATGCACTCCGTCGTGGGTATCAGAAATTTCATTTTTTTATACCTTAGTAAATAATGAATTTTGGAAAATTAGATAAATATTTAAAAAAATTGGTATATTAATTATTCAAGAAATAAAGTTTTATATATTTTTGAATATAATAACTATTCATTTTTAACATTTCTTTTTCACTTTTATAGCATAAAAATTTACTAACAGTGAGATATTTTCTTTGGTAACATGTTACTGTTGGGTCAAGCAGTACACCAACTTGGTACAATCTTATACTCTTTCCAATTCCAAACCATTTACTAAAATTAATTAAGAAATATTCTGATTTGTCACGTATTTTTCTTTTTACTAGGAATGATATAACAAACATGAAGGATAAATATCTGGCCAACCATTCAAAGTGTAAGTGTATATTCTGATTCAAGTTTTATAGCATGGTTTCCATTAGGCTAAATAGAGGAAATTTGTTTGGCAGATGATTCCTTGTACATAAATTGCGGTGGCCCGGAAGTTACTGATGATGATTCAGGGATTCTTTATGATGCTGATAATTCAACTTCAAATTATTATAATGCTCCCAATGGGAAGTGGATATATACATGTTCTGGCAATTTTGGCCCCACTGATTACGTTCAAAATATGACATGTGGTGCTCCTCCGAACACCACATTCAAAGAAGCTCGTCTTTGCCCTGCTTCTCTCTCGTACTATGCTTTCGGTTTACGTGAAGGAGACTATAATGTCACACTTCATTTTGCTGAAACTCTTTATACAAAAGAGGATGACTACAGCATTCTGAAAAAGCGAATTTTCGACATTTACATTCAGGTAATTTTTACTTCTACAGGTATTAAAGTACTTATTCAGGTAATTTTTTACTTTTAATAATATTTAGGTGTTAAAGTAGTTATTAGTTGTTCCGGCTGATTAATCACTGCATTACATAAAAACATGAAAATGTCCCCCAGTTTGGAAGGAATGAATTAGGCTTTTTGTTTTTTAAACATAGAATTACAAGGCCTAAACATAAGACAGAATGTCAGACTAACATGATACTGAATTATTTGTATTTCCTGTGGATCCAAAATGGAAGCACAGTTAAATGCTGGACGGAAGGTGCTTGTGGACAAAATTTAGATAGTATAAGGGCTTGAAACTAGTACTACCTAAAATATAAAACACATATAGTACCAGCGGTTTATTATGATGTTATTAAAGAGTAACTTATTATGCTATACAGTCAAACGCTATTTGGGATTATCCTTACAGTTTAGTGATTCTTAACCGATTAATTAATTGATTTTGCATCACAGGAGACGTTAAGACGCAAAGATTTTGACATAAAAAAATCCGCAGGCGCTCCAAATAAAGAATGGTTTGAACCGCTGAATGCCACAGTAAAAGAAGACAACCTGTTGCATATACGTTTACAATGGGTAGGGAAAGGGTCTATTGCTCCTCTTTACGGAACAGGGCCTCTTTTTTCAGCTATTGAAGTTTATCCAGGTAAATAATTTTCCTTCTTGAAAAAAAACAGAAAAAGGAAAATTTGTTTCTTTTGTCCTAGCATTAAATATACTTTTTTTGCTATTTTGGCATTATTATACGCAGGGCATAAGGACAAGTTATCTTGGGAACAAATAGCAGGAATTACAGTGGGTTCAATTTTGATTCCTTTGCTTCTGTTAGCTCTTGCTTGGAAAAGAGGATGGCTAAAAAGAAACAAAGAACTTGATGGTGAGCTTATGTTTATAAATTATGATCATGTTAATGCTAATTCAAATTATTTCTATATGTATGATTTATTTTTCAATTTTTAAGATAAAATAGAGGTCCAAGACAAACAAGTCACTATTAGACAGATTATAGGAGCTACTCATAATTTTAGCCGGAAAACGAGGATCAGCCAAGAAAGTACTAGTGGACGTTTCGGAGATGTTTACAAGGTTCGGAAAATACTTGCCTACACTTCATATATGGATTGGTTTTTTCGTTACTTTTCATTAGTTTGGAGCATTACACCCCATTGCAAGTCTTTCTGTTTTTATATTTTAAAAATAAAAAACTACATTTTTTTCTATTTTTGTATGATTAAATTTTGTATATGCAGGCTGAACTGAAAGATCCGCAGGTTACCTTAGCAGTGAAAAAGTTATCCACTCAATTAAAACCTAAAGACAAGATTCAAATTCAAAATGATATTTTAAAGCTTCAATTGGGTATTCATCAAAATCTTGTTCAATTGCTCAAGTGGTATCCCAAAAGACTTCCGCATCTAGTAATATATGAATATATGGAAAAAGGGAATCTTCACAATGCTCTGTTGGGTAATTACTCTTTTCTTCACCTCCTAAAATTTTTGGTCAATTCAGTGTTTTTATTTTAAGCTAATGATTAATTATGGGTTGAAGACGGAAGGGAAATACTTGATTGGAAAACCAAATTAGATATTTGCTTGGGAATAGCAAACGGTTTGAAGTATCTGCATGAAGGACTTAAAATTGTTCATGGTAATATTACCCACAAAAATATCTTGCTTGATCAAAATAATACACCCAAGTTATCGGAGTTTGGATTGACTACACTTTTTGACGATAAACCATTTTTCAGTAAGGATGAACAAAGAAAGCCATATCTTTTGTGAGTATTCTGACAAGTTCTTGAAAGTGATTTTAATCATAACAACATATACTTTATTGGATTTTGATACTTGATAATCCCATCAATTTTTATTTTTTTTTTTTTATTACAGAGCAACTATGGCACCTGAGTGTTTTTATGATCCCCCGACAACTCAAGCTGATATTTACAGTTTTGGACATGTGATGCTGGAGATTGTTAGTGGACAACCTTCTGTGAATGGTAAGAACGATGAAACCCGAACTTTAATGGAAAAGGTAATAAGGATTTGCTTCTCATACATCAATTCCAATGGTAATTTAATGATTTTTTCGTCTTTAAATAAGTGTGTCACCTATTTTGTCTCTATATATATATGAATAGAAGGAGAGCTAGTTACGTTTAAGCATTTGAGCTTATCAGGACTAACACTCGAACTAGCTTATTTCTAAACAAGCTAAATTTGAGTCCTATTTTCGGATTGGTTCAAGCTTGAGTTTTGTTAAAATTGTTGAGTTGGACTTGATTCCCGCCATAATACTTGAATTAATAACGGAGCGACTAGAGCTCTTGATTCAAGTAGCTAAAATTCTTATTTTGTTATACAAATTTTTTTTTTATAAATAGGCCGTTTGATTGTCTTTACATGTCCCGAATCAAATACATTAGGTTGTAATTTTCAGAATTTCGCTCTATTACAAATTAGATATGATTATAAAAATGACAGTATAAATTGTTCTGTGTACAGAATTGAATATTCTGACGATTGTGATGCACTATATTTAATCTGTATATTTATAAAAATATCTAATGGATTATTTATGAAAATTAAAAAAAAAAATTAGCCGTTGCATGGTTTCTATAGATCTTCAGATAGTTACAATTTTCACAAGTAGCTCTCGAACAAGAGAGAGGATGTTTTCTTCTTTTTTTAAAATTGTTGATGAGGATTCAAACTTATTCTTTTTTTTTAATCAAAAACAATGATGTTCTATTTTCAGGGTAGAAAATGCACTTGTCAATAAGTACTCTTTCACATGCAACGAAGGAAAGCATTGAAAAAATAAAAATAAGGATAATTTAGTAAAATTATTCACAGATTAACAATGTAATTTTTGTTTAATTCTCAGGCTGCCATATATGAGAAAGAGAACAATTTAGTTTACTTGGTAGACAGAGAATCAACAAAGTCTCCTGATGATATAAGCCAGGCTACAGAGGTTATAAAGTTGGCAATGAAGTGCTTGAGCAGTGCTCCACCTAGTAGGCCTGAAATCTCTGATATTGTCCAACAACTCGAAAATATCAAGCTCATGTGCTGCGGCGAAAAACAATCTAGTCCGTCAACTACTTCCGAAATGGATTGAAGAGATTTCAATTGTTGGTGTTTATAAATAAGTTCTGCAGGTGTTCTTTCTAAACTATTAATTAAGCTTAGAACCGCAAATAAAAACATAGGTTCAGCTGTCCAAGTGATTTTAGTCCGCATCAACTACTTTGCTCCCTAGTCTTGTCCAAGAGTGACTCATGGCAGCATCAAAATTATCTATGTATCTCTTAATTTTTTCTCCTATGCTCCAAAACTCTCTTAATTATGCTCTATAAACTTTCTTTTTATCAAATCCAACAATCTTTAATCAAAATAAGAAAAACTAAATAAAATCTCATATTTAATCACATTTCATATCAAAAAATCACAAGATTAGGGACCAAAAGTACGTTGAATTTTCAAGCTATCAAATCTTCCCAAACTTATCTTATGCTTGTCCTCAAGCATGACTGAAAACTAAAAATTAAATTCATATAGGAGACCACAAATTTACTGTGAAACCCAATCTAACATATGCAAAAGCCTCAGACTCAACATCTCAATTGAAAACCAAACTATCAATATCATTTCATAATCATGAAGTCAATTGAAAAATGTTACACTAAGAATTCTTAAAACACACACGTACACATACGAAGTTTCAATCAACAAGTATTTTATCGAGTAATTAATAAAACGTATAAAACACATTTTCATAACTTCAATAAAATAAAACAGTGAACAATCATAGGCTCTCCTCTAAATTCTCTCTCCACTAATGTAGTTCAAATCTCAACAAAGAATTAATAGGTTTTTACTTGAGTTTGGCTAGGACAACGGTTACAAAAGATAAAATAATGTAAGGTTAGAGAATAATAAAAAAATAGATCTTCCCATGATTAACCTCAAAGGAGCAATGCATAATCTATTTATCTTTAATGCTCAAATAATGACAAATGTGACTCAGCAAAAATTCTATACTATTAATAGAATAACAGCAAGACTTATTCTCAAAAATTCAATTACAATATACCAACTTTTTCTTTTTTTTTTCCAATTTTCATTTTTTTTTTGTTAATTTTCATTTTTTCTGATTTTTTTTCTTTGATTTTTTTTTTTTTTATAAAAAACACCCTAAAATTTATTTATAATAATCATTGAACTCGAGCAAAATTTACAAAACATGCATGAGTTGTAAGATTCCTAATTCTAAACACTAAACAATAGCATAAATAAAGTACAGTTGTCCCGAATCCTAAATACTAATATATGCATATACTCAACAAATAATTGAAAAGATTTTCTCACAAAAGGGTGGTAAGCAAATTTGATGTGTGCGGTTATTTTGTAGGCTATGAAAAAAAAATAATTTAAAGTACACATTTAGCATACTTCATAGGCTAGGAGGGAAAAAGCGGTAACGATAAAAGGATTAATAAATAAACCAAAAGAACGCATAAATCATATCCAAAGTTGAGACTCGCCTATGATTTCGCTTCAAGGGAACGTTAAAAAAAATTCTAACATTTGTAGAAACTATTCTAAATTTTTTGTTCAGAAATTGCTTTCAAAAACATCTATACAAAAAACTAAGTTTTGAAAAACAAATTAAAAATTCAAGTGTAAACAATTTCAACCAAGGGCAGTGATGGTCAGTTTCAAATTAAAGTTCTTGCTCACTAGTCTTATCATTCAAGGTTCTCATAATGGTTAAACAAAGTAACAAAAATAAAAGTTTCCTCAGTAGAGTAGAGTTCTTGAAAGTTTCAAAACATGTGATAACGTCCAAACCCAACTTATTTTTATTGTTATATTTGTGTTGATTTTGTGTAATTTGTGCTTAAAAATGTGGTTTTAGTTAATTTATTATTTTTGTGCTAAGAAAAGTTGGATTTGGCCTTAATGGAGCGAAAAAGAGCAAAATTGAAGTATTGAAACTGTTGAATTTTTCGGAATGCAATGGGCGAGACTAAGCAGAAAACGGAAGACCAATTTGTTTTAAAAGGGCTGCTGCCCCAAAACATCTCAAGGATTAATTCTGCGCGTTTTAAAGCCGAAACAGCCGATTTATTATTAATTTTAGTGGGTCTTATTATTATATTAGTTGACCCTACCTTTTGGGAGGTATTTAAGTCAGTTTTAGATCTTTCTGTAGACACTTTTCGCCATCACAACTAGGGTGACGGGATTTTCATTGTTGAACAGTTAATTTCGCAATCTTTTCTTCTTCTTTATGATGTTTTCTGTCATAGCCATGCGTGGCTAATTCCCTTTGTTCAGTTAAGGCTTAAACCAAGGTAGAAGTTTGATTTTGATTGTGAGATTAATAAACTTAATTGAATTTCTTAATTTTTGTTGCATTTATATTCTTTCTGTGATTTATTAGGAAATATATCCTCTAGCGAAATTCTATTGAATGAATTAACAGGACACGTTGCTTTGTTTGATAGCAATTTCCATAACTATTCGATAGAATAAAATCCGTAATTGTTTGTTTAGATCGATAGAGTAGTCATTAATATAATCTGATTGGGTAGAACCTTTTGGGTTATGTTAAGGAAGAATATAATCAGATTTAAATGGATACTCGTAGTTTCTGTTAATCTGGGTAGGGTTCTACTAGTTTTTAATGCAATTAACGGTTAAATCTTTCGTCGTACTTAAGATTACTAGTTAATTAGGGGTTGTTATTAGATTGTATCTTAGCAACCTATTACTACGGTAGAATTGGTTGAGTCGACGTTCTTCTTGTCTATAACTTATCTGTAATATGAATTAAGGAATCATTCTTGAAATTAATGATCAATCGAATCGAGCTTCGCACCGAGATATGTCTTAACTGAATTCGTTTCCTATCGTTTCAGTTATTATTAATTTATGTCGCTTGTTTTATTTTTTTTTCAATTAATTAATTTCCTTTTTATTTTTAATTCCCCTTTACTTTATTTGTTTTATTTTCAATTTTGGTTATTTACGACAAGTTAGTCCCTAAGGTTCGACCCTTCTCACCCTATTTACAAGTTTGTTTTGTAGGAAAGCAGGTTTTTATTTTTGATAGATTCGACACCCATCAACATGCTTCCAAAATTAGTTCAAAATTTAAAAATTTAACTCAAAATTTCATGAGATAAGTGTCTAAACTAAACTTCAAAGAGTATTTACTTTTAAAAACAATTATAATGGTCATTTTACTTTGAAAATAGGGGTAATTATTTATAAGTCTTTAAGATTTTGCATAATATACTCTGTGGTCTTTCTATTTTGAAAATTGTATTAATAGGTCACTCAGGTTTTAAAAATTGTACTATCAGGTCCTTCCATTCAGAATGAACGTTAAGTGTTTGTTAAGTTGAATTAAAATGACAATATTACCATTTATGTTATATTTTTTTCAAGTCCTTAAATTTTACATAATTATACTATTAGGTCATTTTTATTGTTTTATGTGTATATTTAATTTTAATTTTTAAATTTTTAATTAATATTATTATTATCTCTTCCTTCTTCTTCCTCTCTTCTCTTTCTCTTCGTTCATCCATGGCTCTCACTACCACCAGATTTTTTTTCCAAATCTTTATCTTCTTCTTATTTTTCCTCTAAATCATCTTCCAATCCAATTAAAATAAGAAAAGGAATTCAACATATGCTATAAACTTGGTCTCAAAATCACAAACTCATGAATCTTGCCGGCTGTTGTTCAAAGGGCGGGGACAGAAATCTTCGATTTTGAACTGAAGATTTTTGTTTTGGCTCAACAGGAAGAAGAAAGGGTTTTTGTTTTGGCTTTATTTCAAAATACATAAAATAGGCAAATAGAAGTAAAAATCTACAATTAAAATTGAAACAATAATCACTCCTAATTTCCACAACAATGACAAATCAAGTATAGATCTACTCAAATTTCAAATTCCTAATTGACGGAATACAAAAAATGGGCAAGCGGATGCAAAAATCTACAAAATCAAAATTGAAACAGTAATATCCTTCTCTTTCTTATTCTTCTTCTTCATCTTCTTTAAACTCTTTTTCTTCTTCTGAAACAATACTTCCTCATAAGCTTCAATAATCTCATGGCCTCTCTCTGTCTGTGCCACCATAGCTGTGAAACACCCATTTGCAGACCGAGTGACATTGGCGGCCATGGATGAACGAAGAAACGGTGAATAGAGAAGATGGAAGAGAAAAGACTATTTAGAGGAATCTCATAAATAACTGTGGAAAAAGAGCAAGGTGAAATGAGAGAGAAAAAGGAGATGAAGAGAAGAGGTGAGAGAAAGGAGGAGAAGAATCTGATAAATGAAGAAAGAGAGAAGATGAAGAGTTAAAGAAGATGAAGAGTTAATATAAGGGTTTGATTTAAAGATTGAGTTTAATTAGTATGGTTCAATTTAAATAAACTAAATGGTAGTTTTGTCATTTTGAAAAATTTTAATTAAAATCGTCTTGACTTTTTCAGTTGACTAACGTCGTTTCTGAACGGAAGAACCTGATAGTACAATTTTTAAAATCTGAATGACTTATTAATACAATTTCCAAAATAGAAAGATTACAAAGTATATTATGCAAAATTTCAAGGATATATACCTTTAAAAATAAGCACTGGTAGGAATAAAAATTTAAAATTTAAGTAAATGCCATAATCATTAAAAATTGACCATCTATAGAGCATATACTAAAAAAACAACAGCGGCAGCAGTGTGTTAAGCACAGAATTTGTGCACAAATACACCCTCAATAATTGGACTTCTCCCCACACTTACTCATCATCGCATTGTCCCTAATGGGGAACAAAATCACAATCAGCATAGAGGGAGGGTCGACAAGCAAATTAAATTAAAAGAGTTAGGAAATAGAAATACTGCCATGAAGTACTGCAAATCAATCATCAACTGCCTTCGAATATTAATTAACAGCTCCAATTCCTCCTTTTTTTTTTTTTTTGTAAACCTATCTTTCTTTTCCATTCACAAGCAATAAATAGACAATAGGATTATAAAATTAAAGCTTCATCTCAATCAAACAATTCACATAACACAATCCAATAAAAGAATGGATGTTACTAAAAATAAGATTGATATTAGAAATTAACCCTATTTTGTAAATGGGAGTATTTTGAAGTTCAAGTTCAAATGGAGGTCACAAAATCACCCTATATTATCTAAACAAAGTGGAAGCATGTGAATTTCATAATTGAAATTAAGATTTTAAACACAAATAACCAGCAAACATGAAGTTCAATTCCAAACAAAAATGACAAATCCACC
Source organism: Croton setiger (assembly GCA_948099555.1). Taxonomy (NCBI): domain Eukaryota; kingdom Viridiplantae; phylum Streptophyta; class Magnoliopsida; order Malpighiales; family Euphorbiaceae; genus Croton; species Croton setiger. The sequence continues at coordinate 24,147 of CANUEY010239177.1, forward strand.
AATTTAAAGGACTTCAAAATTAGAGCAGAGGAACAGAACCTGGAATTCAGTTACTTGCTTGGCTAACGAAATAAGAGCACTTTTAATCTTAGCCTTTGACCGTACCCGTGACCAGGTTCAAAATTTCATACAAAAAACACGAAACCTAAACTTGGTATTTATGACATTGCCCATTGGATACCGGAAATAACAAAACCTGTTGGTGTTAAGGCTGTATATTACACCGTTGTATCGCCCGCATCTGTTGCTATACTATTCAATCCGGCAAGGCAAGTGACATTAGAAAAACCCATCACGGAGGCTGAATTGGCGGTGCCACCGTCTGGTTATCCATCATCAACGTTTGTGCTCCGCGGGCATGAAGTCCGGTCTTTGTTATTTGTGTCCAAACCTTTTGGTGAAGGAAAAACGTTTTTTGAAAGAGCAATAATTTCCATAAAAGAAAGTGACGCTTTAGCTATTAGAACATGCCAAGAAATTGAAGGGAAATTTTGTGACTATATTTCTAGTCAATACAAGAAGCCGGTTTTCTTAACCTAAGTCAAATAATGTTAGAAGAGAAACAATTTCAAGAATTGGTTTTAGGGTTTTCTAAAGAAATCTTAAGCAAAGCTATAAGTGTGTTATGGATGAAGAAAATGAAGTGCGTTTTTAATGGTTAAGGACAACCATAGAAAGTGGAGAGAGACAGTGGTAAATAAAAGCTTAATGTCTCGTTATAATGATAATTTTTTTATAAATTTGGAGGACCTTTTGTGAAATAATATATAGTTCAATAATAACAGAAGGTTTAAACAGCTATAATATATAGTCCAATAACTTTATCCACCATTGTTTTCTCTTGGAAAGTGTTAAGAAAGCCAAAGAGGGAGAGGGAAAGGGGCACCATTGATTAAGATTAATTAGTTTAGTTTTAAAGATTATTAATAACTTTATCCATAAATTCACATATCGTTTCAGTGTTTGTTTTTAGAAAGATTTATTTTAAAAAATATATTTTCTTAACTATAATTTTTTTATTTGAATTTTTATATTTTAAATATTTATTGTAAGGATACTTAAGATATTCTAATGCTATATTTTATTAAATATTTTCTCCATTCTATAATAAATATTTTAAATTTCAATTTCAATTAAAAATATAAACTTTATTTATTAAATAACCAATATATTATTCACTTAAATATTTGTCCAACTTACAAAATTAATTATTTATTAATATTTTAAAAATATAATAGAAAAATCACCATTTAATTTTATTATATTCTAAAAATATAATACTCGTTATGTCCCCATTTAATTTTATTATAATCTAAGAATATAATACTCGTTATGCCCCATTTTAAGGGAGTTGATTTTTAGACATTATCTTCTTTTATATAAGGAGTCAAACTATTCGAGTACATAAACACACTTTTATACATTCACTCCTAATCTTTGTCACATTCAATCTACGTAATTCAATAACCCTTAAAATTATTCAAACATTTTAATACTTAAAACCTCCAAACATATGAACTGATTAATTATAGTATTTAATTTAATTTTTCATTTTTCTAACACTTTTCCGTCTTTCGTTTTTAACCCGACACGAGCTAACCAATTTGTATTAAATCAAACCGTAACCAATTAATTTGGTTAAAGGTCTATTCTTTAGAACCCGATTGAATCGGAATATTTGAGCCATTGATCGAACTTGAATTGAACCAACCATCAATGGATGGACTTATTTGGTTAAAAACCTTAAAAATGGCCATAATGACCGATAAAATTAATGCAGAATATAATACGTAGCACCCCTTAGAAAACAACAAGAATAAATAATCTTTTCTTGTCATCTATCGAATATAAGTAGAAAGTAGCTTTATCAAAGCTACTTTAATAATGTAAAGATAAAGAAAGAAAGCTACTTTGAATTTGCCAATGTAAGTGTAGAAAATTGGAATAAAACCTCTATCACTTTAGACATTAATGGTGGAAGTAGAACCCACTGATTGCAGAAAATTCAAACTATTGCCTGGAGACATTCTTTTTCATTTCAGGCCTTCTTCAAATAAATAAAGAGAATTTCAAGAAAAAGGGCATGGCAATAGTAGATGGTTTGATTTCTGCTCTAACTGAAGAAGCAGTAAATATTATAAGTAATCAAGTTCATCATGCACTTGACTTCAATAATCAATTTGAAGAGATGAAAGACAGGCTTTCAGAGATAAAGGCCTTACTTGGAGATCGCAGCAATAACCGGAACAATGAAGTTGTCCAAACAACTTTGGCTGAATTCAGAAATTTGATGTATGAAGCAGATGATATATTGACAGATTGTTTAGTTAGAGAAGAGTATCACAAGAATCATTTCTGGTTTCGGTATCGAACTTGCAAGAAAATGAAGGATATAAACATAAGAATGAAGAACAAGGCAGATATTTTAGGCAATCATCTGAGAGCAACTCAAGTTGAGAGCTATTATGAAGAAGAAGACTCTGCAAGAACTACAACCGAAGATTGTCCTTATATAGTTGGACGAGACAAAGATGTGGAGTATATCAAAGATTGGATCTTTTCTGCTGGGGAAAAAATTCTAAAGATTGGTATTGTAGGGATGGGTGGTTTAGGAAAAACCACCATTGCCAAGAAAATCTTTAATGATGAAGCTGTTCGAAAACATTTCGACCAGAAGATATGGGTTTGTGTTTCTCAGAGTTATAGAGTAGAAACAGTCCTTAAAAGCATTTTAAGACGATCCGGGGAAGAATCAGGATCTTCTGAACAATCATCCGGTGATACAAGTCAGCTGTTATTCAAAGTTATTTCTCTGTTAAGAGAAAGAAGCTGTCTCATTGTTCTAGATGATATATGGGAGAATAGACTTCAATGGTGGAAGGATTGCTTTTTTCCGCAGCTGCCGGAATCGGATTGCAAAAAAAGTTGTATTATCATTACAACAAGAGATAAAGATGTTGCTTCTTCCATTGGAGTTGACAGGAATCATGAGCCTGATGGTCTTAGTAAAAGTGAAAGTTGGTCATTGTTTTCCAAGCATGCATTTGCAAAAATTGAGGAGGAAATTGGTAAGTTTGGAAAAGAGAGGAATGAAACTGAGGTTGAAACTCGTCGGAAAAAGTTGTTGGAATTTAAACAAGTAGGGGAGGAAATTGTGCCTAAATGTGGAGGACTTCCATTAGCAATCAAGACTATTGGAGGCTTACTTGGATCGAAAATTAGTTCTCTTGATGAATGGAAAGAAATTGGGAATAATTTTTTAGGACCAAATCTCACAGATGGAAATGCTACTGTCAGGACTTCTTTGAGATTGAGTTATGATGCACTTCCATCTAATCTAAAGCAATGTCTATTATGCTTCTCTGTTTATCCTCAAGACGTCGAGATACAAGCCGAAAAGCTTATTCATTGGTGGGTTGGGGAGGGTTTAATCCAAGAAACTGAGTTAAAGACAGCAACTGAAGTAGGCTTTGAACATTTACTTAAGTTAGTAAGTAGATGCCTAGTTGAAGTTATCGAAAGGCGAGGCTACGATGGAAGAGTCTACAGCTGTAAAATGCACGATCTTGTTCGAGACCTTACTCTAATGATGGCTAAAGAGGAAGGAATATGCAGCTTCGACAAGGAACGTAAACAAGAATTAACTAAAGAGTCGCGATGGGTAGGTTTTACCAGCGAAATGAAAGCAAACTCATTGACCAGAAGTCCAAAGCTTAGGGGTTTGCTACAAATGACTAGTGATCAAGCTCCTTATGATAGGATTTTGGGTTCATTCTACTCACTAAGAGTACTTGACTTGTCTGACAACAAGTTAGATAACAATGCTCTAAAGAATCTAGTAGATTGGATCAGTTCACTCAAACGCCTGGCGTATCTAAATCTAAGCGGATCTAAGAAGCTTGAAGAAGTTCCTAGCTCAATTGGGAAACTCCGAAATCTCCAACTTTTAGTTCTAAGTGGATGCCCTAAGCTAACAAAAGTAAGCCCTTCAATCATTTATCTAAAGAAGTTGATAGTGTTGGACTTGTGGTCTTGTGATCAGCTTCAGTATGTACCAAGGGGACTGGGGATGCTTCATCAGCTTCAAGAACTATCCGGATTACGAGTAACAAGTAAGTCTAACAAAAGAAGCTGTTCGATTCTTGAACTTGGAGAACTTAGCAAGTTAAGAGTATTGCGAATACAATTAAGTAAAGATAGTGATGTAACAAAAGAAGAATGGGATGTTCTAGCAAAGCTCAAGAAACTCAAGATTTTCGCCATTGATTTTGACACCGAAAAGTTTGAAGGGGCAAAAATGCAAGAGATGCTAGAACAAGTTTCACCTCCACCTGGGCTTAAGGAATTGCATATAAGGCGGTATCAACATCAAGCTCTACCAAAATGGGTTTCTCCAGAGAACTTGAAGAACTTGGTGTACCTTCGCATCGAAGATGGAGGCATAGATGATCTACAAAGAAGTGAAACAGAGGATTGGAATCTTGAAGGTTTGAGTTTGAAGCTGTTGCCATGGTTTAGGAAGGATTGGAAAGACTTGAAGGACAAAATGCCGTTCTTACGCTATGCAGAAATTAAACATTGTCCTGAAATAACCAATTTTCCGGAAACTAAGGACTATGAGACAGGGATTTGGAGGCAAAATCAAAATTAACGGATGAATGCTAATTATTGATTGTGATTTGGTTGGGTTGAGCTGTGTTCATTTTAACTTTCTGCACTTGTAATGTGTTTCATATTGTTGCTTGAGAAGGTATAGCCAAATAGTAAATGTGTTTACGAATTGATAACAGTTAAAATGCTTGCATTTGAAATGTTTTTCTTTCTAATTGTATCCAAAATTGTATGTTTGCAGACGAATAATTATAACCACAGTATCAAATAGTAGAAACTAAACAGAAGCAATTCTTAACAAATCATAAAAAACAGCCTCAACATTCTCGCACGTCAAGACATAGCCTCAAAATTCTCATACGTCAAGACATAGTACAATGACAAATGAATATATATGAAAGAATGGATGAGAGTTCGAATCAATCCCCACATAAAAGAAGAAAATTCAGTGTTCAACCCATAAAATCCGTGAAACCCTTCAAGAAGCACTCTGTCTCTTTTTAATTTTCCTTAAGGTAAAGTCTCCATAGTGCATCACCAGCACCAGGATCCATATTGTTGTTTCTGCAAAAGCCTTTCTTCATCTGCATTCTTTTAACAAATCAAGCATCAGTGGGATCTGGAATCAAATTTGAAATTGTGTAAGGCAAGCAGACATGAATATTTAAAGCTGGATCTTCAGATTAACAGACAGCGAAAATGGCTAAATACATTTATTCACCTAAGCATGAGTCACAATTTGACACTTATTGTGTCTATTATTAACTGGAATTTCATAAGTTTACATACTTCCAGCAACTGCAACAACAGCAAAGCCTTCATCCCAAACTATTTCACATTGATAAATTTATGTGCTTATCAGTGTTTCAGAGAGCCATCACCCATAATAAACAGAATAAGGTTATATGCATCAGTTTAAATGCATCTTTTAAGTGAGCTCGACCAGGGAACTACTTCCAGGACTGGATTTTTTCTCATTCATTTGAATGATGTCTTTAAGTTTATCGACAATTTCAGACATTTTAGGCCTACTAGTTGGAGCAGTATTCAAGCACTTCATAGCCAGCTTGATTATCTCCATGGCCTGTTCTTCATCATCACTAGTTTTTACTGATTCTTTGTCCACCAAGTCTAGTATGGTTCCTTTTTTCTGTAAATCATCTGCCTGTAATTATAGTACATAATTTGTTAAAAATTCAAGAAATTGATAAGGATTTCTTCTTTTAGGAGTATAAAGTTTTCTGTTCTTTTTAATTTCATCTATCAATAATAATTTCATACTGTCTGTGCAAAAAAAAAAATGTAAATCCCCAATAGGCATGAGAAACAATATTATTTGCACTATAAGGGAGCAAGCCAGAGGTTCCAATTTCAAATTCATTCACCTAAGAAAGTAGCCACATTATAGAAAATGAAGTCCTTACCCTATCCCTTAAAATTCGAATTTGATCCTTTTCATATGTTACAGTAGGTTGCCGGCTTACAATTTCGAGCATGATGTTACCAAAACTGTAAACATCAGCCTGAATTGTCATCGGATTATATACACACTCAGGTGCCATATTTGCGCTGCCATAAAAGATTAATGGTTAGCCTAAAATTACAAGAAATCGCAAAAGAGATAAAATGGTAAAGAAAGGCGCTGTTTGATGAGCCATATGATACAATATAATGGTGATTAGGTTGTATTATTGTCATTACATTATATTATAGCTTCCTAACCACAATCTCCAGAAAACAAATGTAAGATAGTGCTCGTATGCAATAAGAAGATGATCAGAAGAACATTAATAACATTACAAGGCCAATAAAATAAATTACTACTCACAAACATGGTCTCCGTTGTTCATCAGGCTTCAAGAATGGCTTATCATCATAAATTTCAGCCAATCCAAACTCTGATAACTTAGCTGTATAACTTTTACCAAGCATGATATTTTGGTCTGTTACATTTCCATGAACAATTTTATCCTTGCATTCTTCATGTAGATACCTCAAACCCTTTGCTATTCCCAAGCAAATATGTAATCTGACTTCCCAGTCAAGTGGTTCTCTCGCAACTATAGTAAACCAAGAAATTGCCATTAACAGTGATCTAAATATATGAGATCTTCTAGATTAATATTATAATTCATGTCAAGAAAGAAAATATTATTACCAAGCAAAGCATCATGGAGAGAACCATTTTCCATATATTCATATATTAGCAGATTGATAGATTTTTTGGAGTAGCAATCATGCAACCGAAGAAGATTTTCATGTCTATACATTGTAAGCTTTGCAACTTCATTTTGAATTTCAGTCTCTACTTTAGGTTCTAATTCAGTGGACAATTTTTCCACCACCAATATAATTGGTGGATCTTTCAGTTCAGCCTGCATCCAAATTTTGAAAAAATTCATTAAGCTGGATTGAATAGAGAATATACATTTCTTTAAGAGAATATATTGATATAACACAATGAAAAACCTTGTATAGTTCTCCAAAACGTCTGCTAGAACTTCCTTTGTTAATCCTTGCTTTTGGACTAAAATTTTGGGTCGCTTCTATAATTAGTCTCACAGTAACTTCCTTGCCTTCAAGCTTTATTTTTTCTATAAAATAGAAAAGGAAAAACAATATATGTAAATTAATCATACAGAAATACAAAGAATTGACACATGAATATGAGCTCACCATCAAGTTCTTTGTTTCTTAGCCACCCCATTTGCCAAGCAAAAGCCAATAGGATTAAAGGAGTAAACACTGAACCCAATATAATCCCTGCTATTTGAGCAGGAGAGAGCTTTTTCTTATGACCTGAATATAACAATCCCAGATTGTGAAGTTAAAGAAATGAACGATAAATTGAATAAGGAAAGAATGACTATAAAAAATTACTTGGGAAGACTGAAATGGCTGACAAAAGAGGTCCATTAAGAGCAGGTGGGTTGTAAAGGGATCCTTTGCCTGCCCAATACAAATTTATATGCAATAAATTGTCTTTTTTCACTTTCGTTTGCAACTTTACAGGTAATTCTTCATTTGGACCTGCACGTTGTTTTATGTTGAAATCCTTGAGCTTTATCTCCCCCTGTCATTTAAAACTATAAATTGATCAAAATTGTATGTGAAACTTATCATCCAAAAACTAGAGTGTATTATGAGTATGTTTGGCAAGATCAGCTATTTCGGTACTGTTTAGTTGTTTTTAGTTATTGTTTACAAAAGCTAAAAGCTAAGGAGATTATCCTTTTATAAAAGGCTACTCTAAAAGCTATTTCACCAAATGCTATAAAAAATAGTTTTTAGCATTTCAACTATTCAAAATGCTAAAAACTACTTGAAAAATTGTTGTCAAACACAACCTATATGTAACCTTATCAATTGATAAGAGGATACAAAATGAATCTTCAATCTTCAGAAACACACCAAAACATCCAGCCAAAATACTAATGTCTTCTGAAAACTTACATTATATACATTACAAATTCAAATAAAATAACAAAACTATACCTTTGTTGTAAGGATAACAAGGTCAAAAAGTTAACTGGTCTGTACTAGCCTTTTAATATTGGTAAGTCCATACCGATTCATGGTCACAATGTGGGTTCCAATAACTTTGTATACTTAAATATTCTAAAAGGAATTATTTTGTTCTAATAATTATATCCCATCATTCTCTCCAATAAGAAAGTGAAAAAGAGTAGCTATTATTCTTAGTAACTACATTACATAAAAAATAATACTTCTGACCATAAATATTGAAAAGCATTTAACAAAGTATACCTGAACGTACACGTCAAAAACACGTTTTCCTTGTTCACTATAGTCCGCTTCACTTGTATAAACAGTTTCAGCAAAGTGAAGTGTAACATTGTATTCACCTTCATGTAAACCAAAGGCATAATATGACATAGAATGGGGGCAAAGGCGACCTGTTCTGTATAAAGATTTCTCAGAAATTCCACAAGTCATGTTTTTAATGTAGTCACTTGTATTACTAGTTGTTGACCAAAAATCGCCAGAACATGTATAAACCCACTTTCCATTTGGAGCTTCAAAATAATTTGATGTGGAATTATCAGCATCATAACTATTGCCATCAACATTTTCTTGCAGACCACCACAATTTATGTACAACGAATTATCTGCCAAAGAAATTACCAGTGATCAATGCAACAAAAATATTTTGCTTTTCCGATTTCTCAATCACCAAGTTCCATAATTTTCTCTTTAATTAATTAAGCTCTAGCAATGTATGGTTCACTCATTCACTAATTACAGTTCTAAGATTTGGCTTTCTTCCTAAGAATTCAATCTTTTAATATATTTAATTGAAAATTTTGACAATTTTCATTTTAAATAAACTTACACTTTGAATTATTGGCAAGATACTTCTCATTCATGTCCAACATATAGTTTTTCCTAGAAAAAGAAAAGAAAAGAAAGGAAAAACTGTGAGAACAAAGAAACAGAAATAATCTTAAGCTAACATTTGTAAGTTCTAGAGAACAAACATAAGACTTTACCCATTTGGTTTGCTAGTTGAACAAACGGCAACAACAATTGACCCGAGTTACAAAAGAAAATATGTCATAATTAGTTAAAAATTAAGATGAACATAGATAATGCTATACTTAGTAGAGCAAAAGAAAAAAAAATGATAAAATTCTTTACATGTTTGCAGCTTGTGGCAGTTCTGTAAAATTGTTATATGACAAGTCCCTACATTATAACAATTGACATAATTAGACACTTTTACTAAGAATATATACAAAGATATACTAATTTTGTTTAAATTGTTAATAACCTAGTACCCAACCATTGTTGATTCAACATATTACAACATACTAGTAGGATTGGCTACATGAATCCTTTGTATCCATTGGCTCACAAATTCTAGCACAACTTACTAGGCCTAGGTCTACCATATTAAATCCCTTGATCTATTCTGATATGTCCATAATTAGATTCTCACTTTTATTCAAAATCTGTAAATCGTAGGCAACTTCTGCCATCCAAATATTTTTTTGGTTACAGGTTCCCTTTTAGGCATCCTACACTACTAGAAAAACACAGTTTTGAACCAAGTAATAGAATTAAGTAAGAATTAGAAGCTAATCTACAATAAATATCAATATCAACATATAGATGCCTTAGCCGAGTTGTAAGTGAAGCTACTGAAGAACGAGAATCCAAGTCGAATTTTGAACATTAATTAACTTGGAATGTTATAAGTAGATAAAAATTTTGTATTAATGATACAAACATACAGTTTATCAATGCCTTTGTTTAAGATCCAGGGTGGCAGTGTTCCGTTGAGCATATTCCTTGTAAGGAACCTAAGCAAAACCCACCAATTAAATGATATTATTTTCAAGCAATTTGTTTTATGTATAGCAAAAGGTCACGTGATAAATTTTGTATACATACAATTTAATCAAGCTTAGTTTCTCCAAAGAATCTGGAATCTTACCCGTTAAGCTGTTAAAGCTTAAGTCACTGTAAAACAAATGAGAAATAACTTGGAATATAATGGAAAGAACAATGAACAAATTTATGAATAACACATATCAGAACAGTAGAAATTTAAATTAAAAAAAAAAAAAAAAAAAAAAACTCACAGGTCTTTCAATGATGACCACTCGCTGATATATTCAGGAATTGAACCATTAATTGAGCAATTCCTCAAAATCCTGTATTATTAAGACCCAAACATGTAAGATATTTAAGCTGAAAATAAGTTAACCTTACAAAAAAGATATTGAAAAATCATACTTCTTTTTTACTCATGATTTTTATCCATTTATGCTAAATTTATTGCATCTTCGGCTACAATACATAGTTACAAACATATATGATGATATGCCTAAACAATAAATTAATCATAATAAAACATTATAACTAATCAAGTTCTTTTATGAGTGAATATATTTGAACTAAGAGTTCTGTTTTAACAAAAGCATACATGAACAGTAAGTCAACTGAAATGAGTAAATTCTTTTCTTATTTTTCATAAAAATTTTATTTTATTGCAAGTTTACCACTAGGTTCATAAAATCAATTTAATATCCAGTCATAAAGAATTAAATAGCATTACATAACAGAAAACAAACTCACAAATGATATATATTTTTCAGATTCGCATGTTTTGGGAAAGAGAAACTGCTTTTATTATTCAGATCACTAACCATTCTGCAGTAAGTAATAAAATTTTAGTGAGACAAGCAAAATAAATGAAAAAATACAAATATAAAAAATATAAAAGAAGTCAAAAATGTACTTACAAATATTCAAGATTTTCCATGTTGAAAATTTCAGGAGGTAGATATTCAAATTCATTTCCCATGAGGTAACTGCCATTTTCTTTTTTATTTTAATCTTTCTCTTCATCAATAATAAACATAAAATCATTGAATTCTACTAATTATATGCATACAAGAATGCTTACAGGCTTGTCAATCTCTTCCAATTTGCTATATAATTTGGAACAGAACCTTTCAAATTGTTCCCAGCCACAGCACTGCATTGATCATCAAAGTCCCCTTCCATAATATCATACAAAATATTTATGTAATAAAGAGACAATGATTAGAGATTGCTTACAAAATATTGAGTTTAGCAAGCTTCTTAAAATTGTCTGGCAATTCTCCAGTTAGATTGTTGGAACTCACATCACTGCAAAAGCTTATACTAGTATATATTATATGCACATTATGGTTCAAACATCCTTTCATCTTTTATTTGTTGGGTCAAAATTCTTCTCTTTTTTCAATCATTTTGTGAATTTCATAATCAAAATGCCGATAGTGAGCCTTTGATGGGATGGGAAACTAGACTTACAAGTTACAATAATGCATAAAATAAAGTTGATTCATATTGTTTCACTTCATAAAAAATACTTACAATTGTAAAAGGTTTATCAAGTTTCCAAGTTCATGTGGAAGAGTTCCAGTTAGCTGATTCTCATCCAGCCTCCTGATTAAGTCAACAATATTAACATAAATTCTATACCACAATTTTTTGGGGAGGGGAGTTGGGGTTGTCAAAATTAGCCAGGCTGTTAAAAAAGTTTTACATGAATTTTTATTTTCAAAATTTCTAAAACATTTTAATGTTAATGTATTCTTTTATTGAAGAATCTTTTGCAAGTGTAAGCTACTCATAGGATAAGATGAAATAACTAGCTTTAGCGAGAGGAAAGGGGAGATAAATATTCAATGTAACCTCTAAAACTTGTATTAGATGTTTGACTTCTTCCAAAATTATTTTTGGATCAATTTAGAATATAAACTTATCAATTTACCCATCTTAAAAAAAAAAAAGAAGGTTTCTACTTCTTTGAATGATACAAAATTAACATTAAAAGAAGAAATTTGTCATTTTCATTCTTCGATGGAACGTTTTCCTCAGTTTTTTTCTTATTTCCAAAATTTTTAATATAAATTGAAAAAAGTATGGCTAAATAAAAGAATTTATAAATTGGCTTTTACAAAATATTACAAAAAAGTTGAAATATTCTAAGTAACTCCTATCATAGAATCAATTAATAAAGTACTTACAATTGTTTAAGTGTTCTCCATAAGCTTTGAAGTTCAGGAGGGATATTACCATTAAGATTGTTCTGTTCCAGTCTCCTATTCAAACCAATAGAACGAAAAAAATTAAGTAAAAGAACAATCAAGCAGACAAATTTACTTCATTGAATTTACGTACAGCGTCTCAAGATTAGAGAGCTTGTGAAACTCGCTTGGAATATGCCCGGATAGCATATTCCTGTACAGCCTCCTGAAATTATAAAGAAAATGGATTAACTGAATTATATCAAAAAACCATTACTTCAATATGCATCTTTTGAATCTCATTACATCATTATAATTAAAAGTTGACTTGCTTACATGTGCTTGAGGAACTTCAGATCCCCCAAAGAAGGAGGTATGTGGTCTGTCAGCAAGTTCCTGAACAGATTGCTATAAGATAAACAAAAACAAAGTTGATTCCTTAGTTGTCCATATTATAAGTATTGCTAAGGAAAATGTTAAAATTTCCATAAGAAATACAATGTGGAAAAGATTTAGCAAAGTTCTATATCTAATTAGGAAGCAAGTATTGAAGCTAACAGGAACAACTTACAGTGTTTCTAGATATTGCAATTTGCCAATAGTATCTGGTATTGGACCAGATAGCTGATTGTTTCCGAGATCCCTGAAGAAGAATTCCAATTTCAATGAAATTACGAAATGAAGCTTAGATGTATTAAAAAATCATGAATTTCTTTCAATGATACTTCCATAGAAATGAAGTCAGAAGCAAAGCATTTTTGTGTTTGAACAAAATTACCCTTTGATGTTCCAACTAAAACTTTCTCAGCTTTTCTCTCATCTTCTTGACAATGCATCCTTTTTCAAGTTCCACCTCAAAATCTTTAATTACAAGGGAGAAATTTATTTCTGTTGATTCCAATTATTTTGCTAACCTCTCCTCTTATTAGATTACTAATCTCTTTGTAACATTATTTGTTCTTCCTTTTAAAAAACTAAAACATACCATAGATGCTTAAGCCAAAAACGAAAAATACAATGTTGAGTCGAAATTCAAGAATTTAAACCCAGAAAATGCCTTAATCATTGGTTAAATCTTCAAGAAAGACATTAGACAATGTTTGATAAGCATATAGCATTCAAAGTTATGTAATTTTAGCTTTTAACTCTTTTGCAAAATGTGAATTATAAAAGTTAAAATCCATTTAGGAATTTTAACAAACACCTGACTGGCAAAATGTATTGGTTTCTCATTGAGCTCATAACAAGAATTATAATTTCATGAAATCAAAACATGAGGCTTAAATTTATTAGAATTAAAATTTTTTTTTTTTGTGAAATTACTTAAAATAAAGAATAATATCAGAATGTACTCACAACTTCTTCAAGAATGTCAGATTAGAGATGCCTTCATGAATAACACCACCGCTTAGGTCTACACTAGCAGTAGTTCTACAATCCAAAACAAAAGTTAACAATGTACATTTTACCATATTATTTGTCAACAAATTTAAGGATTGAAATTAACAAATTTAAGAACTACAAACAATGAACAAGATAAACTATACACATAAAAAAAATTAAAATTGAATGAAAATAATAGAATAAATTGAGAAAGGATACTTACATTTCTTGAATGTGGCAAGTAGTGTTGCTGTCATAAGTACAATTACAAATGATGTAAATACTATAGCCACGGCGTCCACTGGAACTGCAATATGAAGTAGTAATGTATGGAGCTGGCACCAAACCCAATTTGGATATCACTGCTCTTAGAGCATAAACTGCAATTATTTATTCCTCAAAAAATTTAGATTTTCTAAATTTGACAAAAATAAACATAAACATAAACTCTGACTTTAATTTTGTATTTTTAAAAGGTCATTTTGGGAAGAAATTCCCATTTTGAAATGCAGTTTATCTGAATTATTGTCATATTTTGAAATAAAAAAATTAAATTCGAAATTTAAATTAGTCTTAAACATATTAAATTTATTTACAAATGAATTCAATTAAAAATTATTTACAATCAAATTTCATTGTCTTTTTAGTTAATCAAAAGTACTTTTACAATACAATATATATTACTAAAAATAACAGAATAACTTTGGAAAAACTCAAATAAATCAAAGCAATTTATTATGGAAAAAACAAAAAATTAACTGAAAACTATCAATAATTTAAAAAAAAAAATCCATACCTTCATCATCAGGCAGAAGTCCATCAGTACTTCCAAAGCAAAACTGAGAATGGAAAAGGAGAATGAAGAAGAAACCATATTTCGCCAGCAGAAGCATCATATTCATATTCAAATGCACATAAAGTCTGGATTTTCGCCACTAATCATTTATATTACTACAAAAAATAATAAAGGTGACAAAAAGCAAGACCTTTCATTATCTACTTTTATTTTTAGATTAATTTTTTATTTTAAAAGAATGCTACGTGTTGGAGGCATCAAATTATTATTTTCTCTTTTTTTTTTTTTTTTTGTGGAATATGAATAAGAACTGACACAAGCACAATGTTGCTTGCTTAGGTCATTAAAACTGTTAAAATTACACTTTTGATCATTTCATGTTTTTTTTTACCGAACACTTCATGTATTTTGTTGTTTTCTCATTTACTTCAACTTTAAATATTACTGTTAATAACGGCTCCCTCTGATTAGGATCTAATCCAGCTGCATATCAAGTTTGAGCTTAATAAGTCAAAACGAGATCATTCTATTAATTTTCACATGTTGAACTAAGCTCGCAAGTAATGTTATGTTTGCATTTTCTTAAAACTTTTCTACAACTTTAAACCAGTTATTTTATGTCCGTACATAACCCTTATCTATCCTACCCCAAGAAAGTTACTTCTTGGAAATTGAACTTAGCCTAAGTTCGGTAAGTCATTGTTGTGCTCTAAATGTGAACAGGGCCCCAGCTGAGGTCCAAGCTCAAGTGGCTCAATCGGCCTAACACTTACGTCTAATATGGGGACTCTGCTCTGCCTGCCGCTGCCCCCTACTTGCATTATCACACAATCACCATCATCAACAGAAATGGAAAAGAGATCAATCAGAAACCGATTAAAAAATCAAATGGATTAATGTCAGAATCTTTACTGAAACCTTACATTCCATTTTTCCTGACAGTTTACGATTTGAAGCTTGTTGGTTTCATCTAGGTTTCGATTTGAATTGGTGGTGGCAGAAGGTGATGCAGAGGTGGAGGAAGGTGTGGCGTCGTTGGGCAACTCTGTATCAGAATGGAAACGAATGGAAAAAGGAAAGAGATTTAGAGAGATTTAGTTAATATAAAGGTATTTTAGTCCTATCACAAAAAATATATGCCATTTTATAAAATTTCAAAACTATATGCTATTTTTTTTAAAATGCGGAATATATTATATGCTTATATTCTCCACATAACTATCTCAAATTTAAAAAATTGGCTTAAATGGATAAATTTAGAATACTTTTTATGTATTTTTAAAATATAGGAATTCAATTTTTATTAGCCACACTATTATTCGATTTGTTAATGGTGGAATTAGAGATATTTAATTATTATTTATGATAAATTTGAGAAATTTATTAATATTTATCTCTCACACTAGTCATGGAAATTTTGACTTTTACTTCTTATTTTACAAAGCCAACCATATAAAATAGGGAAAAATATTATTTTTTTCCTTTAAACTAATTTACTTCTATATTTTACATAATAATCAATTTTATCTGTGTGTTTTGTTTTTTCGTTCATAACAGTTTAAGTACAAATATAATTATAATTTTGACTAAAATAATACATATTTTTTAAATTAGCTAAAAATTAATTGGTCAACCAAATTATTTTTTTATTTTTTGGTAAATATGTATTGTTTCGATCAAAACTAATATTATATTTTTGTAATTAGCGAAAAAAATAATTAAAAATAAATATGATTTGTTAATTTTCATCACCATTTTTGACGAAAAATGACAAAAGTATAATTTTCTAAAACACATGCACAAATAGACTATTATTTAAAATACAGGGATAGATATAATTAACACATATTTATATATTTTTAAATATATATATTTGTATTTATAATTTTTATCTATTTGATTAATAATTTTTATTTTGAAACTATAGATTAAATTCAAATGAAAATTTAACAAAATTTCAAACTGTTAATCAAGCTATTAATTAATAGTTTTAAAGATATTACATGTAAATTAATTTTTAACAAAAATTTAAATTCATTCATTTATTATTTATTATATCTATTAATAAATTATGCATAAATTTATTAATAATTATAACGAATAATACTGAGGAACTATAGAACATATTAAATTAATAATTTTATTTAGGGGTAATTTAATAAAATAAATAAATAAATAATGAAGAAATTGAACATCATGTATGAGTTTAGATACCAAATTGAACATTTAAGCAAATTCAATTTAGTACAAGAAATATAATTTTGTGAAATTTGGACGACCTTTTGAAATTGGAGTGAAAGAGGATTGGGGTTTTTTTGGTAAAAAGAAAAAGGATTGGGTTTTCTCTACACTATTAAAGCATCCTATTTCTCTGTTCCCAGCACTCAAAAAGCCCCCCAAACCGCCGCGACAAAACCCTTACTATGGCGTCTTCAGGCAGGAATCTACCCGCTATCACCAACGGTGACGAAGGAATAATTGCAAGGCTCACTCGCACCGTCTCAGAGTCTGCGATTGTTAGCACCGCCAAACAAGCAGCCAACGAGACCACCTACGTTGCAAAGAGACTGGCTAAAAGCACGGGAAAGGCAGCTTGGATCGCCGGAACCACCTTCCTCATCCTTGTTGTTCCGCTCATAATCGAGATGGACCGCGAGCAGCAGTTCAATGAGCTCGAGTTGCAGCAGCAGAGCCTCCTCGGAGCCCCGCCTGCTGCGATCCCCAATTGAGATAGATGATTTCTGAGGCGGGTCTGAAGCTTTGGCGTTAGTAATTTTGTGTTGTCGTTTCTATTGATTATTTAGAGGATGTAGAATAGTCCTGTGTTTTTAAGGATTAATCAATTTTGTTTTTTCTCTTTTTTTGTTAGCATGATAAATCACTTTTTTAAGCTAAGAAAGTTCAATAAACAAAATGTATTTTACGCAAAATCTACTACACATGAAAACCATACTGCAATTTTGCTCTAACGTGATTAGCATAATTCACTATAAGATTGTTTAGGATAATGAAAAAATTCTTCTAATACCAGATTTTTGTTTACTTGTTGGCAAAGATCTTGATGATACATAGATCGAAATATACTTAGAAGGAAATACCTTAACCATACAGAAAACTAGTTTAACTATTTCTTTGGTCTCAAAACTAAATTTTGTCTAAAAAACATTGATAGTGGGAAGTTTTTAATTAAGCCTCTGTTTTTGTTTGCTTAATGGTGCAAGGGAAAGGAAAAGAAATAAGTAGAGAAAAAGAAAAAGAAAAGAGGAGAAGTGAATTTAAATTTCTTTTCTCGTTTGATGAACCAATGAACATTAGAAGGAAATCTGAAAAAGAAGATGATGAAATCTAATTTTGACTATTATACCCTTATATGAAGCAGAATCTCCTGCTTCAATGGAGGCTGGGAATGCAGAAACTCGTAACAGAATGCAGAAATTGGAGTTGAGTTTGTTGGGAATGCAAAGGAGAAGCTGGTTGTTTGAATTGTAACAATTGAAGAAGCTTCTTCTTCATACTTCAAGAAGGAGGAGGAGGATAATAATGTAACTCCATTTTGGAGAGAAACAGAAATGGTGCAGATAAGGGAATGTAAAGAAAATTACTTCCTTTCCTTTATCTCAGACCAAAGGGCTTAAATTTGCCCAAATGGAGGAATTTAGAGAAATGACATTTCTTTTCTTTTCCTTTCTCTCCGCTTCCATCGAAACAAACAGAGGCTAAATTGTGGGTTATAGATTTACGTTGTGCGAGTTTGAATGTGTTGCGGTTACTACTCAACATCTTCCTTTTCTGCTGTAAATTGGGAAGTAGCATCTTCCTTTCTCTACTGAAAATTGGGAAAACACCGATCTTGGATTGGCAGAAATAAGAAATTCGATGGTAAGTTTATTCTTAGTTTGAATTATTTCCGGGGATTTCCACAGTGGCGTAGCTAAGGGGGGGCAGGGGGGCTCGAGCCCCTGCCTCGTCGGAGAAGGCCCTTATAGCGTCGGAAGTGAGCCCCTCTCAGAGGCCGGCTGGAGTTTCGTATTGACAGGAACCCTAAAACCAGAGAAAGAAGGAAGAAACGTAAAAAGAAGGGGTAATTACTATTGGATCCCTGAGGTTTGGCCTAATAGACTCGAAAGTCACTCTATTTCTAAAATTGTATCAAATAGTCCTTAACTTTTTAAAATTGTACTCTGAGGTTTTTCCGTTAGCTTACAAAAAAGTCAACGTTATTTTTTCAAAATGACAAAAATACCGTTTGGTTTATTTGAATCGAACCGGACTAATTAAACCTAATTTTAAATCAAATCAATGTAAAAATTAAAAGTGTACATGACAAGATTTGTACCAAAGACCTTTAACTTGTAAAACATGCCTAATAACCAACTACACCAACACACTTTTAATATTTAAACTTGACATGATAAGATTTTAATGTGTAAGTCACAACCATTCACATTTTATGACTATAGCAATTATCTATTCTTTCAATTAAAATTTTATTAAATAATTATATATTTATTTTTTTATCATCCTAGAAAAGTCTGAAAGTTAGACACTAAAGTTTAACTTTTCCGAAAAATTAAAAAGAGTTTACAGAAAATTTAGTGTTTATTTGGAGAAATTAACAAAAATTAGAAAACTCATACTTTTTATTTGGAGAAATTAATAAAAATTAGAAAACTCATATTTTTTATTTGGACAAATTAACAAAAATTAGAAAACTCATATTTTTTAGGGGTAATTATTTTTGGGTCCCTGAGGTTTGGTTTAATGTACTCTGGGGTCCCTCTATTTTAGAAATTGTATCATCTTGGGTCCCTGAGGTTTGGCCTAATGTACTCTGGAATCTCTCTATTTTGGAAATTGTATGATCGGATCCCACAATATATATTATTTCATTGAATTAGAAATATGAGTTTTCTAATTTTTGTTAATTTCTCCAAATAAAAAGTATGAGTTTTCTAATTTTTGTTAATTTCTCCAAATAAATACTAAATTTTCTGTAAACTCTTTTTAATTTTGCGAAAAAGTTAAACTTTAGTGTCTAACTTTCAGACTTTTCTAGGATGATAAAAAAATAAATATGTAATTACTTAATAAAATTTTAATTGAAAGAATAGATAATTGCTATAGTTATAAAATGAGAATGGTTGTGACTTACACAATAAAATCTTATCATGTCAAATTTAAATGTTAAAAGTGTGTTGGTATAGTTGGTTATTAGGCATATTTTACAAGTTAATGGTCCTTGGTTCAAACCTTGTTATGCACACTTTATTTTTACATTGATTTGATTTAAAATTAGGTTTAATTAGTCTGGTTCGATTCAAATAAATCATTAATTTGATTTAAAATTAGGTAACGTTGACTTTTTTGTTGACTAACAGAAGGATCTCAGAGTACAATTTTAAAAAGTTAGGAATTATTTGATACAATTTTAGAAATAGAGAGACCTTCGAGTCTATTAGGCTAAACCTTAGAGACCTAATAGTAATTACCCCTAAAAAGAAATATTCCCCTCTGTTTGAAACAAACGCATCGTTTCTTATATTAATGAAACGTAGCGTTTTAGGTTTATGTTTAGTTTTTTTTTTAATACTTAAAATGAGAATAATTTAGAAAAAAATAAATTTGAAATATGGAAATTTAAAGAGACTTCGTATGCTAATTATGCGAATTATTAATAAAAATTTAAAAACTAAATTTAAAATTCTAAATACAGAAGATTAAAATTTTAGAGAATTCGTCATTAATTTATGTACTGTCACAAGTTTGTATATTAGTATGTGAACTTTGAAGAAAAAAATAATAATTTATTAAGTTCGTATAAAATATACCAACACTCTATTTAACGTCTAAATTTAAAATTTTAACAAATGAACCTTAAATGTTGTTTTGAGTTAAAAAAAAAATTAAAAAAAAAAGATAGAAAGGAAACGCAGAAACAAACAGCAGCTCCTCCCATTTCCATTTCTCCTTAACTTTGCCGCTGTTGCAGAGAAAAGAGGGGGGAGAAGGAGAGAGGAACGAGGCCATTGTTGTTTTCAATTAATGTGAGGTTAGGGTTTATAGAATTGGAATTGATTTTTGAATTGAATTGATTTTTGTTCAATTGATTTTTGAATTGGAATTGGAATTTCAATATTTGTCGTTTTGTATGAGTTTTATGTGAAGATGGGTAGATATTTTGCAAAACTAGAAACACCCATGTTGGTGAAGGTATTGAAAAGGGTTGTGATTAAGATATTGTTGCCGATCCTACTTTATGAAAACCCATACATGAAGCTGATGCTCAAATAAGAGAGACGAGATTAGGAGGAGATATGTGCTTAACGGTCCTTTTCAACCTCGAACACTTGAGTTTTCAAAACGGAAATTTGGAACAACTAATAGATAATTTCATGGTTGGAATATAGTGAGTAACAAGATGCCACATTTTGCTTTTGGAGCTTTTATCGGACTCGACAAACAACGAGTTTGGATGTCATTCGATTGCTTCTTAGATGCGGTCTGCCGTTTCGTGGACATGATGAGACCAAGAGTTCACTTCATCGGGTAATTTCTTAGAGGCTTTGGAATGGTATAGTGAACGTTGTCCAGAAGATGGAAAGGAAATTATGAAAAATGCACCGAGAAACAATCAGCTCACTTCCCTCCAACATTCAACGTGACCTCATAAATGCTTGTGCAAAAGAAATACGATTAGCCATTATTAATGATATCGGAGACCTTTTTTTTTTATATTGGTAGAAAAGGCTCGAGATAGTTTAGTGAATGAGCAAATGTTTTTTGTTTTAAGGTACGTAAACAAGTTGGTAGGAGTACAAGAGCGATTTGTTGGAGTAGTCCATGTTTGCGACACTTCTTCTCGATCCTTGAAATCTGTGGTGGACTATTTTTTGACAAAATATGGACTATCGATGTCAAATGTTAGGGGGCAAGGATATGATGGTGCATCGAATATGCGACACGAGCTTAATGGATTAAACACACTCATTTTGAATGACAATCCATCTGCTTGGCATGTCTATTGTTTTGTTCACCAGCTTCAATTGGTTATTGTGTCAGTTGCAGAGGAAATTCAATGCGTGAGTCAATGCTTTGATTATGTTTCTATGATTGTCAATATGGTTAGTTCTTCTTGTAAAAGAAAGGATGCTCTTCGACAGAAACAACAGGATCTTGTACATCAATGTATAGAAAATAATGAAATTGAAATCGGACATGGAATGCATCAAAAAACTAGTTTAGCTCAGGTACAACTTGTTAGGGTTCCCACTATGTTAGAAGTGCTTGAAAATATACATGATGATGGGTCTACAAAAAACATGGAACATTTTTTGGTTTGATTAATATAATGGACAACTATGAATTTATATTCATTGCTCACTTGATGAAAATTATTTTAGGGAGGACTTCTACCTTATCATCTCTTCTTCAACAAAAAGATAAGACATAGACTTAGTTCAAACAATAAAAAATCAGTTGCAGCAATTAAGAGATCATGGATGGGAAGATTTATTAGAAGTTAATTCTTTTTGTGCTACACATGGTATTTGCATTCCTAATATAGAAGTTACTATGCCTACTCGGATTCGGTCCAAGCAATGCACATTTTACCATAACTTT
This sequence comes from Croton setiger, assembly GCA_948099555.1. Lineage (NCBI taxonomy): Eukaryota > Viridiplantae > Streptophyta > Magnoliopsida > Malpighiales > Euphorbiaceae > Croton > Croton setiger. The sequence continues at coordinate 46,101 of CANUEY010239177.1, forward strand.
CGTGTTTGAATCTTTTGCGCGGTATAAACTATTTATATTGGATGTTGGCATTAATTAGTACTAATATTTTTAGTTTAAAGTGATTAGTATTAGTGTTTTTAATATGATAGGTGCTAGATCGTATTGATTCAAAGATGAACAATTGTTTCACTGACGCAACTAGTAAGCTATTATTGTGCATATCCAGTATTGATTCAAGAAATTCATTTTCTAATTTTGATATATCAAGACTGCTCCGACTTGTTGAATTATATCCGTCAGATTTCTCTTCTACTAATAGAGTAGAGCTTAAAGATCAACTAAAAATCTACATCATTGAAATGAGACGTAATAAAAATTTTCATGATCTTGATGGTATTGGAGCTCTTGCAAGGTAGATGATACAGTTTGGTTTTCATCAAGCATTTCAATTCGTATTTCGACTTACTGAGTTGGCTTTAGTTTTACCGATTGCAACTGCTACTATTGAAAGAGCATTCTCAGTTATGAAGAACATAAAGACGGATTTGCACAACAAAATAGTGAGCGAATTACTTTATAACTAGGAAAATATATTTTTGAAAATTAAGAATAAATTCATTCTATGTTGTTTTTAGAATATGAAAACAAGTAATAATTTGTTACCTCTGAACATTAGTTTATAATTTTTTATATGATATAAATACTTTTTTACATCATTATTTGTAATTTTTATATAAACATTAATTTTACTACGATACTACAGGAGTTACTGTGGCATGAAAATAAAAATCTCATGCAAGTCAGCCCCCTCAAAAGGAAGCTGGCTAATCCGCTGGATTTCCAGAATTTTAAGCATTTCAAAGAGGTATTTTCAGTGCCAGATTGAAGAGGCGAATTCAAGGATGAAGCTGGAAATGCAAAGAAGCCGAAAATGCAATTATGGTTCGTCGAAAAGGGGTTTAAGAGAATATGGTTTAGGTTTTGACCCAACATGATTTATTCCAGAAAAGGTAACAATACCATTGATGATGAATGCTTATAGAAAGGAATGAATGTGCATATCAAGAAATGATTACTTACCTCCCCCACTGGTAAATTCCAAACCCAAAGAAAGTACTTGAGATTTTTTTTTTTTTAAATCAAAGAATGAACTATTTCAATCAAAACGTAAGTCTTTTGCAGTCTGATTTTCTTGATTTTTGCTTCCGATTTCCTTCTGATTTGATTCTGACGGGATTTGAATGAAGGACGATCAAGAAGGAGAGGTTTCGGTGATCTTTATCAGTTGCTGAAAACAGTATGTTCTTGCTAATGTGGAAACATTAAGATTCTGTTCTACAAATCCACTCAGTTTTTGTTTCGTTTTTACTGTTCGTTCTCCAGTCTTTGGATTATCAACCTTAGACATATGAGTTTGGGCAGCTTTTTTAGCCTCAGTAAATCAAGATGGCAGAGATATTTTCATATCCTCTGTCTGAAGAACATATGCTTTTCAATTCTTTATCTTTGAAATAATTTTTCAGTGTCCTTGATTTGTGCATTTCTTTATATTTATGGTAATAAACTTGATACCTGATACATTTGCAGTCTTCTCCTGAAAATTCATGGCTAGGCTCCTCGATTGCTCTTATAGGAAATCTTAAGATTTCAATTACCAATGTCCAGGTGAGCTCAGCTTCATAATGAACTATTCATTTAGTCTTTCCTTGCTTGGTGAGTTTTTTCGGCAAGCTGAAGTCTAGTCTCAACAATCATTGGATTTCTCACATTTTACTCAATTTTAACTTTTTCAGGCATATCTAGATTGCTCGGTGGATATGCTTCATTGTGTTGGACTTTTCTACAAAGCTTATTTTTCATTTTGCAATTGTAGCAAGGAATGCTAAATGGTAATGTTGTGGATTGCTCTGTTCAGAAAATGGAGCTTGTCGATGAACCAACCATGCTGGAAGTTGTAGTGGTTTTATAGGTAGTGCAAATGATAAAGAGTAAACGAAGCTGCCAGTGCATAGTGGAAGGGGATGCTAAAGCTATTTTTGATGCTTGAAATGGAGAAACTTTAACTCATAATTTTAAATGTAATTATTGATAGGGATCGCAGCGGGTCAGGTACCCACCAATTTTCCTACTTTCCATTCTGTTTCGAGTTTTGATTTGTATTACTCTCCCTGATCACTAACAAAATACTTAATTCACTAACCGTCTCATCCCATTTTGAACGGATAATAGGTCAATTTTTTATTTTGTTAATAAATTTATAAAAATTAATTTAAAAACCTAAATTATCACATATATTATGCCACATTAACTGGAACCTGATCCCAACAGTCCATTTAAGCTTGAAAATGGATTCTCTCTATATGAAATTAATAAATGAAAATAATCATAAAGAGAAATTTCAAGTATAAACAGTGTTATAATATGATTTAAGCTTAAGATTTAATTTCAATACACTAGACCACCATCTAGTTATTATTATTATAATTGTTATTCGTGTTGACTAAATTATTTGGACATTACATATTTATAATTTGTTATATATATATATATATATATATATATATTAAAAACGGTTTTCGTCTAACGGGTACCAATTTTCCATTATCTGCCCTGCCTCTAACGGATAGTGAAAAACAACTATATGCTCCATTACCCATTTTTTCACTATCCAACGGATAAAAACGGAATGGATAATATGAGTATCCAAAATTACCCACTCACTACTGCCTCTAATTGATAATACTTATGTTAATTGTATCTCTTTCAGTTTTATTCCTAGAAGGGCGAACTCATTAGCTTATGCAGTTAACTAGGAATGACTTAGAATATAGTTTTAGATGATATATTTTTCCTCATTTAAAACTATTATAATAGCTTATAATTGATACAACATGTTTGATTTTTCTTTTCTTAAAAAAAAAAAAAAAGATTGTGATTTAGAAACTTGCTTAAATTTTAATTTTTTTTCCCTAAAACATTGGCATCTTCTGTTTCTTGATTATTTGAAACTAAATATATATATTTTTTATTGTTCATTTATCTGAAATTCTCAATATTAGTGAAAAATATATTTTTTTAAAAAAAAACCCCTATGAAAATATCTATTGAACATAAAAATATTCACAAACTTTTTAAAAAAAGAGATATTGGATAGAAATTCATAATCCTACAAAAATAATATGACTTGTAGAAAAAATAGCTATCTCGTGAGAATCATATCATTTGAAAAAAAGAAGAGATATTGGATAGAAATTCAAAGCAGAGATATTGGGTAGAAATTCAAAGACAACAGAAATATACACGATGTGTTGAAAAAAGTGATTATATTTCAAAACACACTTTGAAATATACACACTTTGTAGAAAAGAGAAGAAATATTATTATTAGGTAGAAAATTCACAACCTATGTACACGACCTGTGTGAAAAAAGTTGCTATTTAAAAAAAAAAAAAAAAATCACAAGCACGACCTGTGCGGTTACAACTTTTAATTTTGTTATATATATATATTTTTTTTTATAAATTACATATGTTTTAATTTATAGATGAAAATAAGTATTTGCCTTATGGGGTTCATATTTATCACTCTATGCTTTGGTTAGTTTCCTTGCTTATGTTTAACGATAGTTATGGATCTGGCGATTTAAGACTCCAGCAAGTGTAAACTATGGATTCAAACAAATTGATTGAGAAAAGCACAAAATTGTGGGATTAAAACCTATAAACTGTTACAGCCATATCACAGACAAGTTTACAGTTGAATGCATGCATTATAAACTATAAAGAGGAAAATTTGCAGAGCTAATATACTAGAAGCAGAGAGATTTATACAAAAGAACTAAAATAAGAAACAGGAACATGGAATGAGTGCTTGCTTAGAAGGAATAATAAAAAGCTGTAGCACTTACATAAAGCTTGCTCATTTTGATTGCACAGCCGCCACATAAATTAAAATTAACCTATACAGAAGAATGGAGAATGGTTCACCTGAAACCAAAATAATGATCTTGATAGCAATTGAGCAAAAGAAAGGGATGGTGAACGAAGAGGAGGCGGGAAAACAATTTGTTAATTGACCGATTTGGCCTCCTACCGCTGTACTACAACAACTGTAGAATATCAAACTATGCTCAAGTCCTCTATCAATATCAAACTTTTGCTGCTTCGTGGCTTTCATACAGCCTCATCCACTTTTCAGAACACGTCTTCGTCGTTGCTTCATGAATTCACACAGTTTTGCTACCGAAGAGACCTACCTAGAGCAATGCAAGCCATGGAAGTAATGCACAAACATGGAATTTGGGCTGATGCCATCACCTACTCTGAGCTAATTAAGTGCTGCTTGTCCCGCCGCTCAGTTGAACATGGTAAAACCATCCACAAGCACCTTTTCTCCGGTGGGTATCAGCCCAAAACGTTTCTCATCAATGTCTTGCTCAATATGTATGTCAAATTTAATTTGTTAGATGAGGCAAGACAAGTGTTTGATGAAATGTCTGAAAGAAATGTTGTTTCTTGGACTACCATGATATCTGCTTACTCTAATGCTAAGCTCAATAACAAGGCCTTGGAGTTCCTGATTTTGATGCTTAGAGATGGTGTGCAGCCAAATATGTATACGTATTCCTCAGTTTTAAGAGCATGTGATAAGTTTTTTAATGTCAGGCAGATTCATGGTAATTTAATTAAGGTTGGTTTAGATTCTGATGTGTTTGTTAGAAGTGCTATTATTGATATTTACTCGAAATGGGGTGAACCTGAAAGTGCATTGTGCGTTTTTGATGAGATGGTGACAGGGGATTTTGTCGTGTGGAATTCTATTATTGCTGGTTTTGCTCAAAACAGCGATGGCGATGAAGCTTTAAATCTTTTCAAGAGAATGAAAAGAGCTGGTTTTGCAGCTGACCAAGCAACACTGACGAGCATATTGAGAGCTTGCACCGGGTTAGCTCTTTTAGAATTGGGGAAACAAGTTCATGTTCATGTGTTCAAGTATAATCAAGATTTGATCCTTAATAATGCTCTTTTAGATATGTATTGCAAGTGTGGTAGTTTGGAGGACGCAAATTCTGTTTTTACTAGGATGGCAGAGAAGGATGTGATCTCTTGGAGTACCATGATTCAAGGATTGGCTCAAAATGGTTACAGCAGAGAAGCATTGGAGTTGTTTGAATCCATGAAAGTTTCGGGCATAAAACCAAACTACATAACTATTCTTGGGGTGCTATTTGCTTGCAGCCATGCTGGGCTTATAGAAACTGGTTGGTACTACTTCCGGTCGATGAAGAAGGTTTTCGGGGTCGATCCGGGAACAGAACACTACAGTTGTATGATTGATCTTCTTGGAAAAGCTGGAAAATTCGAGGATGCAATTAGATTAATAAACGAAATGGACTGCGAACCAGATGCTGCTACATGGAGAACTTTGCTTGGTGCATGTAGGATGCACAAGAATGTGGACCTTGCTATATATGCAGCCAAACAAGTCCTAATGTTGGATCCTCAAGATGCTGGAACTTACATACTATTGTCTAATATATATGCAAATGCACAAAGGTGGGATGATGTTGCAAAAATTAGGACGATAATGAATGATATGGGAATTAAAAAAGAACCAGGATGTAGCTGGATTGAAGTCAATAAGCAGATTCATGCTTTTATTTTAGGAGATGATTCGCATCCGCAACACAAGGAAATCAAACAAAAGCTGAACCAGTTGATTCATAAACTTAGGGGAGTGGGTTATGTTCCGGACACAAATTTCGTGTTGCAAGATCTTGAGGGGGAACAGAGAGAACAATCTCTGGAATACCACAGTGAGAAATTGGCACTTGTGTTCGGCTTGATGAGTTTGCCAAGAGAGCAAATGATTAGGATAAAAAAAAACCTCAGGATTTGTGGGGATTGTCATCTGTTTATGAAACTCGTAGCAAAGATGGAGAATCGGATAATTGTGATTCGAGACCCCATCAGATACCATCATTTTCAAGATGGGGTATGTTCTTGTGGAGATTATTGGTAATAAAAGATCAGGCATGGACTTTCAATTTTCAAGATCATTCATAGCAAATTATTTTGCCTTGATTAAATTATGCATGTGTCAAAGGTGCAGCATTTTTGCTATCAGAATAATAAACTTATATTGAATTGATCTGAAACATTGGAAATGCTTTGAATCTTGATCAGAAATTCTAACTTTATTCAAATGTGATAAGCTCAGCTCAAAGCTACAGTTGGTTTTACTCTGCAAGAAACAGGGAGTTAAATCATGAGAAATTTTAGTAGGTATCACAAAATAATGTTTTTGTTTAATTCATGAGCAGAAATTTTCACAATGCACTTTGAAATATACACGCTCTTTGGGAAAGACTCTAGAAATTTTTCAGGCCTATGGAATATACATTATCTATGAAAAAAGTGGTTATATTAAGCATAATTCTTTGAAAATGGAAGAGATATCGGGCAGAAATTTCACAATACCTCTGAAAATATTCACCCCTTTTGGAAAATAGAAGAGATATGAGATAGAAATTTCACAACCTCGTAGAATTTAAACAATATATGGAAAAGTGATTATATTGAGCAGAAATTTTCACAACTGCGAAAATATGCACGCCATTTGGAAAAGAGAAGAGATACCCCGTGGCAATCCACATGGTCTGTGAAAAAAGTGGTTATATTGAACAGAAATTTTCACACATGTTTACACGCCCTTTGAAAAAGAGAAAAGATATTACTTGAAAATTTCACAACCAGTGTGGAAAAATTGACTATATTGAACCGAAATTTTCATAACACCCGACCCGAGCGATTACATCTTTTAATTTGTTATATTTTTTATAATTTATATACATTTTAATTTATAAATAAGTTAAAGACCATGATGAACATAATTATAAATTTTAATAAATAAACATATAAAAATAAATATTATTGTTATTATTATGTAAAATAACTATAATAATTGAAATTCACATACCGTTAAATAAAATATACCTGTACTACTCAATACTTATAATAAATGTAATCTAACTTTTAAGATTAAGGAATTTGGAGTCAAAATTAAATTCAATCCATATTTACTATAATTAATTGGAAAATATTATTATCCATAACAATCACATACTCGCGTGCTGCATCGAGCTAGTTTCATACAAGTAGGCACTAAAACAATAGTGCAGTTTGACAATGTTAGTAGTTTCTGTTAAGCATCCCCTAAAAAGTGCATATCCTATCTCAAAGTAGCATTGTTTTTGTTTGGACTGAGCTACTGATTATCCCAAAATAGCATAAATAGCATTGTTTTTGCAGCACCCTTGAAAAATCTATGTTATATGTTTGCATATTTGCTTGCTTCAATCTCCAATTCCATGTTATTACTTCTTCAGACATCATGCAACATTTCATCCCAAACTGGTGCATATCCTGATTTCTCAATCTGCTTTGTCAATTCAGTAAGTTTTGCATATATTTCTTCTGTTCTCTCATGCCGCCTATCCTCCGACAGAAACGTATGAATTTCTCCTTTCACTTCCAGCCAACTCTTCCCTGCCAGCTTCTTTGTTCTACTATCTTTCATTAACTTCCTTACTTCTGCAACCTCATCCCATCTACCTTTAACTGATAAGATGTTTGCTGCTATTACAAAAGTCGAGCTATCATGAGGGTCTAATTCCATCAACCTCCTAGCCAGCATCCAAAACTTTTCCACTTCTACATGAGCAGCACAAGATGATAACACTGCTCGCCAGACTGCTGCATCTGGCTTGAAAGGCATTGCTATGGCAATCTGCTCTGCTTCTTCCAATCTTCCTGCTAGAGCCATTGCACGCACCAGGCATGTATAATGCTCCAAGCGTGGTTCTATCTTGTATTCAACTTTCATCCTTTGAAGCCACTGTTCAATTTCAAGAACTGAACCAGTATTGCAAAATGCTGTTAAGATGGTCAAAAAACTATAATCATCAGGTACTAGCCCATTAGACTCTATGGAGTTATACAACTCGAGCACTGAGTCCTTATCGCCCTGCTGAGCATAAATAGCCATCATTGAATTCCACCCTACCAAATTCAGTTCAGGCAATAACTCGTCAAACACCATCCTCGCATCTACTACAAGTCCTGCTTTTCCATACCCATGAATTAAACCACTCCCAACAATCACATTCCTGTTTAATCCTGTAACCAGAGAATGTCCATGAATCACTCTGCAATGCTCTAGCACTGCTATCTCTGCCACAGCTCGTAATGCACCAGAAACACTATATTTTGTCGATTCCACATTACAAAGCTTCATCTCTGCAAATGCAGACAATGCAGCTACAGGTCTCCCATTCTGCGCTAACCCAATGATCAAAGTACTGTAACAAAACTCATCTCTTTCGCCCATTTCATCAAACACCTTGTGTGCATTCTCAGGCAAACGATTTTGGGCGTAAAAGTTGACCAAAGCAGAACCAGCAAAAAGCTGGGTGTTGAGGGACAACTTTAAAGCCAAAGAATGGAGAGCAACCCCGAAAGAAAAAGCAGAGAGATTGGTGCAAGCTTTGAAAAGGGAAGCAATGGTGCGTTGGGTGGGGAATACGGGTTGGCGAAGCATGGAAAGAAAGTAATGAAGGGAGAGGAAGGAATTGGTGTTTGCAGAAATGATAGAGGTCCATGATGAAACGTTGGTGGGAGAGAGCTGGAAGAAGAGACGATTGGCGTAGGAGAGTGCAAGGGAATTAGAGGAGTTGGAATAGAGGGTGATTAAACGATTGAAGAAGGAACTATGAGTGTAAGGATATTTAATGGCTTGGGCATGGAAGATGCGTGGGTCGGTGTTCTTATCAGGCAAGCATGGCATGCTAAGCATTGCTGCAACACAATGAGAAATACATAAACTATGTGCATGTGCTGTATAGTCAATATAAATGATATGAATTACGAAACAAAAAATATTAAGATCCTTAGGGGAAGTTCAGTCATTTTTTTCCTACAAAAAAAATTATACAAATTACAATAACACACAAGGACACCATTTGTGTAAATTGTGATTAGGGCTGTACAAAACCGAGTGTAATCCGACCAACCCGTATAGCTTGACTTTGCCCTTTTTTTTTTACTTGATTGTGTTCGTTTTATTTTTTCTATTACTTTGTCTCAAAACTGAAAATGCAAAGTTAAATCTGAATTTATACACCCTTAATTGTGATTTTAAATTTGGAAAAAATTTAATCAAGTTGAAAAATGAGAGATGTTTTTTTTTTTTTTCTTTTTAAGGTAGGGAGATGTATTTTTTAATGGAAGTAGTTAAAATGAGAATTAAGTTATAATACATAGAGGAATATTCTCCCAAACATAGATTTTAGAATAATTGTATGAGCAACCTTCTAAAATTGCTTTCACGATGAACAGACTTGACTTTGATATCCAAGCACTGATGATAAGTAAACACCCACTATTACCCCTAATACCAATAAACACTTGGAATTGGAATGGATTTTTTATTTATATTTTTTGAATAACAATAATTTCATTGAAGATGAAGGGTTTATAGGTAAGTAAAAAGATTCAAACTCAAACAATTAAATTTGTAGAATAAGAGTATTAAAAGAAAAAACATAAGCAGTTTTTGAAACATCATCCTATATTTAGGACTAAAAAGACACTGCATGGAGAAAAAAAATATATACTATTACTATAAAAAAATTAAACTTGAATCATGTTTGGGAATTGAGTTTGAACTCAATTAATTTAAAAATACTCAAATTAAATTTAAATTTGGACTCGATTACGACATGATTTTATATTAAACCAAATTTATCGTATGTTAAACAAGTTAGAAAGTTGAGCTTGAATACACTTCAAATCTTTAGTGTGAGACAAACTTGGACAAACACTAATATTTCATGGTATAGTTACAGTTGATGTTCAGCAAACCAAATATTTGCTAACAATACCACAAAAACAAATCTTTCGAAAATAAAAGCAAAATTATGAAAGATTTAACGAATATGCTCAAAATAAAAGTATAATCCATAGTACAAAATCCTAGTTTAGTGTTAAAGTTAAAATGTGGATCTAAGTCGAGTCAATTTTTGAAATTCATAAGGTAGGATTATTTAGTAAAAATGAGTTAGTAAATTCATTTGCTGATTGCTATGAAATTGCAATTGATGGAAAATTTCGGGGATCAAAATGGGAAAAGTCAAGTGACTTAGAAGACTTGGTCTACTCCTATCTTCGACTTCAAGTGACCAAAGCAACCTAATTGGAGGGAAACTCATCTGACCGTCCATTTCACATCATGCGCTCATTATTAAATAGTTGAATTAAATAAAATGAATAAGGCTCAAAATTAAAAAACTGCAAAAGAAACACAAAACAAGGGAAGGAGACAAACAAGAAAGAAGAGAGTTTTGGTGGAGTGGAGATAGCCAGAGAAACTGTGGATTTATTAGCTATCAAACTCTAAATCTATTCCAAACCCGCGAATCTATACTCATTAATTTTCGTTCTCTCCAGAAAATTTTTTATTTTCCCTGCAACCAGACGGAAAAAAAATAAAAAAATTCTAATGCCATTGCTGCTGTTTTTGGTGCTAAACTGCAGTATAGGTAATGTACTTTATACCCCTTTTTCTCTCATTATTATTGTATTTATGGGTTGTTTGGTTGTCGAGAAATTGTAAGGATAAAGTGTGTTTGAAGATTTTCAGAATTTTTCTGTTCTTGTTTTTGTTACTTTGTCAGTAAATATGTGTATACTATATTAATTATGCTTTGTGATCTTATTGTTGTGTAATTGATTTTGTTATTGTTTTAACTACAGACTGATTTCTTTCCAAAAAAAAAAAAAAAAAACTCCAGGCTGATTGATGAGAGTTTTTGGTAGATTCCCATTGCATTGACTACAGATCTTGAGGTTAGTTACTGAGGTTGCTAGAATATTGTCTCTTTCCAAATCAAACTTTCTTATATTTTCTTGTATTTTCCTGGGGAAAGACTTGTAATTTTGTAAAACCCTAACTGTTATATAAATGTATTATTATTTTCAGAAAATCCAATTTCTTGAACTGTTATTCTTTTACTTTTGCATTTTCCTGTTCTGTATTAGATTTCATGAATAAGTTTCTCCGTTTTCTTTGAAATTTTTGTTTTATAGAGTGAAATGGAGAAAGAAAAGAAGATTCAAAGAGGTGCAGAGACTGATTTTGTGTTACAATGGGGAACAAAGAAGAGACTTCGATGTGTGAAATTGAAAAAAGACAGAAACTTAGAGTACCAATCCAAACCAACAGATTCTTTGCCAAAGAAGAAACTCACATCTCGCTTTGCCATTTCTAGAAAAGAATCTCCCTCTCGTGATATCAGGTAATAAGAATTGCTTATATCTACGAGTATGGTGAAGTAAAACTTTGTTAGCAGCATTTGTTTGTATAAAGTTTCAGTCGTTTGCTTACTTGGGATTTTATTTTTACATGATGAAGGAAAGTTGTTTCCAGGTTTTTGGGGCTAATTGATGATGGCATTTGTTAATGAAACTACAAGTTTTGCTGTAACATGCAATTTCATAGAATACATAAAGCCAAAAATCAATGCAATATGATGTTTGATTGTTTCCCATTTTCTTTTAGCACCCATAGATATTTCAGAACTTCCTGATTTTATTTACGAGTTGTGTGTGTTTATAGGAGTTCTGATTTAATGATCAATAGGAAGTCATCTGTGTTATTGCCGGAGAAGGAAGATCGATACTATACAACTAGGGGTTCATTGGGATTGGATGATAATGGGAAAGTACTGATTGATGGTGTAAAGGAAGACAAAGGATTTGTTTGGCCTAAATTGTTTATTACATTGTCTAGCAAAGAGAAGGAAGAGGATTTTATGGCTATGAAAGGGTGCAAGCCTCCTCAAAGACCCAAAAAGAGAGCTAAGCTAGTACAAAAAACAATACTTGTAAGTTTCCTACCTACCCAATAGTTGAATTAGATTATTGTTTCATATCTCAATCTTTTTGTTCTCCTGTGTATTTGCAGTTGGTGAGTCCAGGTGCATGGTTAACTGATTTATGTCAAGAAAGATATGAAGTGAGGGAGAAAAAGTCTTCCAAAAAGGTCTCAGCTTTGCTCTTTACTTTCATGCATATTGGTCCTTAAAAGCTTTTCATGTCTATTTGCTTTTACATTTGTTATTTCATTCTTTGTTTCACTAGAAAGTTCAAGAGAAGGCAGGAAAATAATTTGAAATTTGAATCTTGTCATGGGTATTCATTACTTTTTAAGACTCTACTCATTAGATGATCAAAATTACTCTCTAACTGTCCTATTTCACTTTATATCTTGTCTATAAATAAGTGCCCCCTTTGTAGATTTTACGATTTTTTTTTAACACTTAAAATGAATGAAAAATAGTATTAAAAACATAAACAGTGAAGGCAATGGTTATGATAAGTTTAGTTATCCAACATTTGACTATAAGTAGCTTTTATTTATTTATTTGGAAGAAGGATATCTTTTTAAATGGCAATGATTGATTTGTGCAAATGCAGAGACCTAGAGGATTGAAAGCAATGGGAAGCATACAAAGTGATTCAGAATGAGGTATTATGAAGGAAAAGACAAGTTATTTTTTGTTTCTTATCTTAATTGAAGAAAAGAGAAAAAGGAAAGCAAGGAAAATGGAAAATTGAAAGCGATAGAAGTCTCAATTCTGATGTTTGCTTGTATTGTAGACAAATGGGTGTTTTGAATATAAATCAGTTATTGTTTTTATTGCATTTCACGGGTCATCTCCTCATCTTTTTTAAGTCCAAAGGTTCTCTGTATGTATTCTATTAATGTCTTAGATTCTTTTGTCATCTAAATATCTCCTCATTTATAACAAAGAGATGAGATGAGTCATGCAGCGGGCTGAGTTCCAACTCCTATCCACATCGAATACGCGATGTGTTAGCAACAGCCTTTTAAGTAATGATTGCGTTTTTTATAGAAAGTAAACTAGTTTAGTGAAATAAGTTCAGAAAAAAACAAGCCAAGTACGTTATTTTCGCCTACTATTAAACTAATGCAGAAAACAATACCATTCAATCAATGTTTTTATTTTCATTATATTTATAAAACAAAAACACTTCTATATTTGAAATCTGCTTTATAATGAGAGGCCAAAACCTACCAGATTGACACACATCCAATTGAATACCGCATGTATGCAAACATAGCCACCCCATGTAATCCATGGTTGGGGTTGCTGCTCCTCTAATTGGACGGCCCGAACCTCAAAATTGGGTTAATTAGGATCTGAGAATTCTCCTAGTGTTACCCTCAAGGGGCTAATCAAAATTGGACATCAAAGATATGCAGGTTAAGTGCCTAACACTGCAGCTTGAGCTTCTGGTTTCCCATTTGGGTGGCAAGAGCTCTTAAAATGGACTGATTAGAAAGTGGTACTCCGAGTTTGCAGAGTTTTTTATGGATAGACTGCCAAAAAAGCAATTTTTTTTTTTTTTAATTTGATACCTATATTATTATTAGTTTTTATAATTTTTCATTTTTAGAAGATATTATAATTCCTCATATAAATCTACAAGATAATGAAGTAAGGGATCAGATTTAATTGGACCATTCAAGTTAAATAATTTTTTTTTGAAGGGAAAATTATTATATAAATTAAAGAAAAGATATGTAAGTTAAATATTATGTAAATATAAGTACAAAATAATTTAAGGGGACAAAAAATGAGTAGGCTGATTTTGATGTTAGGCTAAAGCATGATTAGAGCAACTAATACTGTTCCTTATTAACCAACTATACACTTTACAGTTTTAGGTGACAAACAAAGAACCCATATTAATATATACACACTCTTCTTATTCATGCTCCCCTTTGCTCTTTTTTAGTGAATATAAACATGTGATTAGATAAAAAAAATATTTTTACTTATCACTATTACAAATTAAATAAATCTTTTGAAGCTGATTTTATATTTTATTTTCTTGGTAATTGCTTTCACATCTTTACTGAGGGGTAATTACTATTGGGTCCTGAGATTTGGCCTAATAGAAACTCTATTTCTAAAAGTGTATCAAATAATCCCTAACTTTTGGAAATTGCACTCTGAGATCCTACTATAAATATGGAAAAACAACAACACCAAAACTCGAACCAGCAACCTTTAACAAAAAAGCATACATGTTGACCAACTGCACCAAACACTTATATTACATTGAGCTGATGTGATAAGATTTTATTGTAAAGCACAACCATTCACCTTTTATGACTATAGCAATTATCTATTCTTTCAATTAAGATTTTATTAAATAATTACATATTTATTTTTTTTATCATCCTAGACAAGTCTGAAGGTTAGAAGAAAAAGTTTAATTTTTCCGAAAAATTTAAAAAGAGTTCACAGAAAATTGAGTGTTTATTTGGAGAAATTAACAAAAATTAGGAAATTCATATTTTTTATTTGCAGAAATTAACAAATATTAGAAAACTCATAAATGAAATATTTATTGGAAAAAAAAAATCGTTGACTTTTTCCGTTGATTAACGCCGTTTTTGGACAGAAAGACCTGAGAGTCTATTATTCCAAACGTTAGGGACCCGATGATACAATTTTCAAAAGTTAAACTTTTTCTTCTAACCTTCAAACTTGTCTAGGATGATAAAAAAATAAATATGTAATTATTTAATAAAATCTTAATTGAAAAAATAGATAATTGCTATAGTCATAAAAGGTGAATGATTGTGCTTTACACAATAAAATCTTATCACATCAATTCAAAGTAACAAAGGTGTTTGGTGCAGTTGGTTAACATGCATGCTTTCTTGTTAAAGGTTTCTGGTTTAAGCCTGGTGTTGTTTTTTCATATTTATAGTAAGTGGGCCCCATAAGTTTGATTTAATAATTAGAATAGTTCAATTCAAATAAATCATGGTTCGATTCAAATAAACCAAAGGGTAGATTTGTCATTTTGAAAAAAAACGTTGACTTTGACCGTTGACTAACGATCAAAGTGGACGGAAGGACCTCAGAGTATAATTTTAAAAAGTTAGGGACTATTTGATACAATTTTAAAAATAGAGGGACTTTCGAGTCTATTAAGCCAAACCTCAGTGACCTAATAGTAATTACTCCCAGAAAATTCATGTAGAAACATTTTTTTTAAATCAATTTCAAAGTCTAAAATTCAATAAAACCATAATAATTCAATACAATAACAACATAACTAACATACAAATGTAGCAAATGAAATAATTATTCATAAAATGATACAAATATTAAAAATTTTAAACAAATTACAACCAACAATAATCTTTCAATGCTCAATGTAGTATTATCTCCTTACCGACTTCATTTTTTTTCCTATAAATATTATAACAAATGAAACAAATATTCAATAAAAATATATAAAAAAAGAATTACAATTAATTTATTTATTTCAATGTAAACTTAATTTCTTTTTAAGATTTATTCCATATGAGAGCAGTCATTAAATATTATTATACAGAGAACCTGGCCATGAAATTTCAAAGTATATAATAATAATGCTGCCCTGAGTTCTAAATCAAAAAATATGGGTATAAAATTTTCTACTCATATATGGGTATAATAAGCAGCAATTTTTTTCAACATTCAATAAACAAAAAGGAAAAGAAAGAAAGCAGTAAGCACCTTGCTCAATAAACAATGGGTATATTCTGCCATTTCCACGACAAATTTTTTTATGTAAGCAGGAAAACAATAAACCAAAAATGAGGAATATGATTGGACTTAACCCCAAATAACACCATACAAATCCAGCGGTCATTTTTCATAAATAGAAAATGTTGAGTTGCTTCTTTGAGTTGTTGATCATCTTCATAAATAGAAAATGTTCAGTTGCTTCTTAGAGTTGCATGACACAATAAAGAAATTTTAAATTTTGAGCTACTCGAGGAGATACATAAATTGTGATGTAATAAGAAACTAATTTTCTTGTTGATAAACAGAATACTTTCTTTTTCAAATTCAAACTAATTTTCTTAGCTTATTTCTTCTTCAATGTCATAAACAGAATACTTTCTTTTTCAAATACATGCTATGTCGAGTTCCAAGCCACTGTCCTACGACTAACAAATTCAACATCATGTATATCTTGAAAAGAATGGAGAGAAAATTTTAATTTTATATCACCGCATAGAATGAACGAGCCTAAATTTTCGGCTCAAGCTCGGCTTTTATTGAGCGAACATCGAGCCGCTCACGAACGGCTCGGCTCGTTTAAGGTGTTGGGTTAAGTCCCGCAACGAGCGCAACCCTCGTGCTTAGTTGCCACCCCTACCGACATCAATATTTATTTTTTCATATTTCCGTCTCACATTTTAGGAGTCTCGGGATCCTTTTTCTCCGGGTTGTCCTTGCCTATGTCACTGTAAACAAAATGTCCCGATGTTAAAGTTACATCGATTTCACTGTTTGTGTCATCGTACTAAGCACATACTCTTCATTACTACTGAAACCACTATACGTAGACATCCCCTCTTCACTCTCCTCATTTCCTGTTCATCAGAATCGTAGACTATCTCATTTCCAAATTCCTCATTTGTATGAGTCTCATATGTAGCACTGCTTGTTTCTCTTATGACATATGATTCAGACGTAAACCCATTTGGTGTTCATAAAGTTGTTGAGGTTTGGAATGTTGATTTCTTATACCTTATAAAAAGCATTTCTAAGTTTTAATTTGTTAAGTTTTATGCAATGAATTTGTAATTAATGCAAACTATCTGATTATGCTTTTTTAAGACTCAATACTATTACTAAATTCTTATTATTATTAATATATGAATTTGCTTAATTATACATTTATACAGCGGTATAAAGTTGTGTAATTGTTGTCGAAATTAAGCAATTCATCGTCTTCCTCTGGAAATCTTTAACTGTAATTTCCTCTTCTGCTACTTCTGTAAGTTATTTACCATATTCGATTCTCCTTTGTGCTTAATATGCTTTATTTTCCAACAAAGGCATCGACTGTCTAGAATTCACATTCACGATCACTAAGACTTCTTCACTGTAATTGAAAAACAATGCTGCAACAATTAGCGCAAAGCAATACCCAGAAGATAAAATTATCAAAACCTATTAATTCTAACTATTGAACTGAAAGATGCCATATTTGCAGAACACCTTCGCTGTTGATTCTTAAAAACAAATTCAAAAATTCAATCGTTCAATTCAGCAGACACTAGAAGTTGAATAGAAGCAATAATAGTCATTTCCATTGTTACAGAACAGAAACTCTAAATTTACATGGAAAAAAATTCAAAATATAAACAGAGCTTTTTTCTATACAAATTG
>CANUEY010239224.1:0-22304 GCA_948099555.1 Croton setiger
ATTTGTAAATCGGCCCACAATAGTTTCTGTTTTGTTTCAATTTAATCCTTCATTCCTTTCTTTTCCTATAAACTTTCTATTTCTTTCGATTTAATCCTTTTCTTTAATTTTCTTTAAATTAACTCAATTAAACCCTTCTAATTAATTTTTAAAATTAATGAAAACTATAAACACACTAAATATTTCAATTAAAAATAGAAATCATAAATAAAATATAAACATTTGCAATTTTAAACTTAAAATTGATTTTTAAGATTAAAATCGCAAATAAACATATTTTAATTCTTTTTTTTTTTAATTTCTTTTTCTTCTTTTTCTATATTTTTTCTTTTTCAATTTTTGCAATTAAAAAAAAATAAAATACATCAACACATATAAAAATATTTTTGCAACTAGAAGGGAATTTGAGAATTCTTCTAAAATACGAAAAGGATTAGAAATTTAGGAAAAATAATGTCAGAAAGGAGGAAAGAGCGGGCTGAAAAGGAATTTTGGCAATTCCGAATTTGGAACCCTTGCTATCCTCAGATAATTTTGGGGGTACACAAATTGAGCGTCAACAGTATGTTTTCATGGTACTAGAAATGTCCAGGATTTTACGATGTCACGGAAATGCCCTTGGAAAAGCCATTGGAGTCCTGGAATGTCCCGAAAAGGCTCTGGAATGAAAAACACACGAATAGCTGAGGCAGGGCGCCCCTAGCCGCCCTAAGTCATCTATTCACCCGAATTTCACCCTATAAATACCCCTTTCAACACACTTCTTCCCCACACCTTGAGCTGTGTTGACAGCCGCTCTCTTCTCCCTTTTTGCCTTCGGTGATTACTCATCTCTAGGCAATTCTTTACTGCTTTCTATGTTGCATTGTTGTGATAACTTGCATTCATTCATTATAATCACATATAAAATAAGTCCAAATCAAATTGAAGCTGCGAAGCGGACGCCAATTGCAACAGGTATAATTCTAAACTCAATATTTTTTATTTAATTCTCTTTTACCCCTTCTCCAATCATGCATACATGACATTTTGTATTGCATAACCACACTTTTTGGCCGCAGCGCCACTTAAAATCAATCTTTTGGCCGCAGCGCCACCTAAAATCACATCTTTTGGCCACATGGCCTAAATAAATCAACCTTTCAGCTGCAGCACCACCCCAAATTACACTTTTTGGCCACAAGACCTAAACAAATCAATCTTTTGGCCGCAGCTCCACCCAAAAATCATATTTTGACCAAAAGGCCTAAAAATCAACATTCCCCAACGAAAATCATCTCTTGAATTAACACTCCATACTACTATATAAACCTATACCCTTTTATTCTCAAATCATCTCTTGAATTAACACTCCAGACTCTTCTTTCTCCTCTCTAATATTCGGGCTCTTCCTCTCTCTAGATTTGAGAATTATTTTTCTAACATTGTAGACTGACGAATTTATAATACCAGTCCAGATTCTATTGCACCTTTAGCGATTATGTATAATCTCTATCCCAGTTCATTAAATATTTTTAATTCCTTTTTCTATTAAAATAAACACATAATTTAAATAACTTAGCAATGATTTTGGATTTATATTCCATCTGAATTAAAATCAGATGTAATTTAATCCTAGATTCCAGATTACAGGCTTAATACACTTTTTCCCTTAATTATTATTTTATATCAATTCTATTATTTATTGCTAGGTTCTTCTCAAGGTATTACTTTTAATTTATTTTGGAGTTTCTAGAGAGAGTAGTTTATTAGTCTACCTCTAGTAAATCTCAATCCTTCGTCATTATGTTCAATTTTATTTCTATTGTTATAAATTATTGCATTTTATAATTAACCCCTTAAATCAAAAATTTAGAATCTGAATTCATTCTAGTTAGAGGCTTATGTCATTGTAAAATTATTTTTTCGCCCTTTGAACCAAATGGAGCAATTTTTATTTTTTTTCTTAGTTTTGTCTAGATAATAAAATTTAGATGACAATTCCTTAATATTCAATTCAAAAAAATATAATTTTTGGTCCATTAGAAATTACTCAACTTTCTGGCTCCTATTTACAGAAGTACAATTATAAAGTGTGATGCACTTTATAATAAAAATGATATATGTACTCCTAAAATGGAAGACTTATATTTTTGTTTTGAATGATCAAAGATGTAACGTGCTAAAAATAACAAATTTGCATAATTATCAAGTTATATTAAATTAATGATATGTAAATATTGAGTTGTTGGGTTTGAATGGATTGCATTTAAGTCCTATTGATTGTTTTGCTTCATTTGATAAAAATAATGTTAGTTAAATTTATCAGTTCTAAATGTTTGAAAACCAACTTAAAAGCTGTGTGAAGATAATAGATTTTTATGATTTAAAGGAGTATTCAAAGATTGGTTACCATATTCTATACTCTCAAATTTATATATTAATATTCGATATTTTTTTAAATGATAGAAAATATTATAACATTCTCTTCATATAACACGAACCCATTTAATTTAAAAAATATAACGTTTGGTCTATTAAAATTTACTTAACTTTCAGACTCGTAATTATAAAAGTACAATTAGAAAGTGTGTATGCATTTTATGATAAAAATCATATAAATACTCTTAAAATGGAAGATTTATATGTTCCTTTTGAAAGATCAAAGATGTAACCTGCCACAAATAACAAATTTGCATAATTATCAAGTTATATTAATTTAATGATATGTAAATATTGAGTTGTTGGGTTTGTATGGATTGCTTTTAAATGCTTCATTTTGATAAAAATAATATTAGTTAAATTTATCAGTTAAAAATTGTGTAGAGGTAATAGATTTTTTATGATTTAAAGGAGTACTAAAAAATGCTCTATATTCTCAGGTTTATAAATTTTTCAAGTTATGTAGAGAATGATTATTTAATATTTATTTTTAATAATAGATATAATTATAATTTTTATTTTATTTTGACCCGCATTAAAAAAAAAATTAATAAGTGCAATAGTTTAGGAATGACAAATAAAATTTACGCGGTTGAAATGATGAACCATTCAAGCAATTAAGCTCCAAAACAAAAGATTATTGGAGATTGATGTACAATATAAATTAATAAATATAAAAAATTATACTACTATTACTATACATTCATAATTAATAATTATATTTATTAGAAAATGTAATAAATATTAGTAATAACAATAAATAATAATTATAAGAATGTGAGTTTGAGATTGAAAACCAACAAAGAAAACGAATTATTATTAGATTTTAGAAGAAAAAAGAAGAAAATAAAATACGACATACAGAGAGAAGAAAGCGAAAAGCTGTCTCGTGAAGCAGCAGGTGAAGGCAAAAAAATAAAAATAAAAATAAAAATAAAAGCTTTTTTCTTTATTTTTTCCTCCTCCTCCTCTCTCTTTCTCTTTCCATTTTCTATAGCCTTGACACTCACATTCATTCTTTGCTTCTTCCTTTTATATCACGAGATCCCCATCTCTTTCTCTCTCTCTGTAATGTCTTCTTCTTCAGAAACATTTCTGGATTTCTGTTGTTTTTTCTATCTCCTTCATACCGCTCGGTGTTTTTTTTGTCTTTCCATTTCCATTAATAGACATAGCTAACACCACTCCAAGAGAGAGAGCTTAAACCAAAACCAGAGGGAGGAAGCGAATTGAGTTTGCCCTTTCTGGGTTTTTTTTTTTTTTTTTTTTGGTTACTTAGAAAATGTCGCATTCCGGAAAACCCATTGGAGACCTGGGGCTGGATTCGTTAACCGATCAGCTCCGTGACTCGCTATGTTCTCTCGAGGCTAACAAGCCCGATTTTCGAGAACTCGATCTGGGTTCTCCTGTTTCTCCTCTTCGAACTCGTGGGCTTAATACTAGCGCTACCACTACTACAACCACCACAACCAGTTCTAGCTCTAGCTCCTCCGGATCCGTATCTGGTAGCCGAAGCGGTCATAACCCGGTTCATAAATCTAATCATTCCGGCGAGCTTTCTAACTCAAGCGAAAACAGTCCTACAACTTCTACCAGGAACCCCAAACAACCTTCTTCCAGATCCGACCCCTTAATCTACTCAGGTAGCGCCACCCAGAGCTCCGTGAACTCTCCTCCACCTGTAAATGTACTCCCCACCGGAAACATTTGTCCGTCCGGGAGGATCCTAAAGACTGGAATGGCAATGGGTTATCGCAGTTCCAAAACGGACGTATTGGGATCAGGGACGGGAAATTACGGCCACGGTAGTATAATGCGGGGGGGTGGGCCGGCGAAATGTAGTAATTTGGATGCCGGTAATTTGGTCGGTAGCAGTACAAATACTTTGCGTGTAAATTCTAGTGGCGCAAGAATGGCAAGTTCGGATCCTGAAGAGGTGAAGAAGGCAGGGAATGAAATGTATAAGAAGGGACATTTAGTGGAAGCATTGGCCCTATATGATAGGGCTATTGCTCTGGCACCGGCAAATGCTGCTTACAGGAGTAACCGAGCAGCAGCTTTGATGGGTTTGGGAAGAGTCCCAGAGGCCGTTAGGGAGTGTGAGGAGGCTGTGAGATTGGATCCCGATTATTGGAGGGCACATCAGAGGTTGGGGTCTTTGTTTATTAGGTGAGTTGTAGATGTAGCTTTGGGTAGACACTTGTTGTTTTGGGTTTTCTATGTTCGGTGGTTTGATTTGATCTGCATTGACCGCATAGTTGAATCAAATTCGAATCCTTTTTCTTCAAGTATCAGCAATGATTTAGTTATCTTTACCATGAATTAGTGAAATTTAGGTGATTTTTTATTTCCATTGATTCGATGGATACTTGAGAGAATCAAGTTTCTTTGTTTGTTTTAGCATTATATTTCATTGTTGTGAATTTCTGAGAATTTGGTAATACTTTCATATCCTTTCTCTGGGTGTATTTCCTTTGCAAACTGAATTTTGTGACTTGGTTTGTGATTTTTAAGTTGTGATATTTGCTTGATGCTATGAGATTGAAAAGTTAACTTTTATGCACTGTTTGTGTTTTGCTGCTATTTTTATCCTCATTGCTCAAATTGGTTCTTTATTAGACTGCCAAATTTTTCTACATTTGATTGTTTATTTGTATGACCCTTGAGGTGTTGACACTGTTTTGTATTGCTGGCAATGGCATTCTTACCTTTGTGAATGATATGCCCATCTACTGCTTATATACTTTCATTTTTTCTGGCATTGATTTCCGTCATTTCACAAAATCCATACAGTTCTAGCTTCTAACTTTGATTTTCTTTATTATTTTCTTAGCTGCACATATTTTCTTGGATTTTTTATTTGGTATTGTTTCCAAAATTTGGTTTTTCAAACAAATTATTGATTGTGTTAGAGCTTTGTTACAGCTTGTTCTACTATATCGATTAGGTTCTATACCACAAATGAATTGTGGGTGCTGCATATATACAGTTCTAGATGATTGTGTTTATCCATTAGTTACATCTGCGTTCTGCAGCAAATAAGCACATTTGGTGTTTGAGTTGCACTCTTTGAACTTGGTTCTGTTGCAGGCTAGGACAGATTGAGAATGCAAGAAGACACCTATTCTTTCCGGGGCACCATCTAGATCCTTCCGAATTGCAGAAGTTGCAGTTAGTAGAGAAACATCTAAGTAAATGTTCAGATGCCCGAAAGGTTAATGATTGGAAAAATGCTTTGAGGGAAGCTGAGTCTGCTATTGCTGCTGGAGCTGATTATTCTCCTCAGGTAATGATTGGTGGTATCTATAGTTTTTAATGTGAAATTGGTTTATCTAACATTGAGAATAAGTTAGTAATTGGCTAAACTGTTTTGATTTGAATTCACAGCTCTTTATGTGTAGAGCAGAAGCTCTTTTGAAGCTCCACCAGCTTGAAGATGTTGAATCATGCATATCAAACATTCCAAAACTGGAACCATATGCTCATTCTTGCTCACAGAGCCGGTTTTTTGGCATGCTATCTGAAGCATATACTTCCTTAGTTCGCGCCCAGATTGAGATGGCATTGGGAAGGTGAGTTCAGATATCAAGAGTCTTTCAAAATTAGAATATCTGGATGGTTTTTTTTTTTTTTTTTTTTTTTTTTTGTGATTTGAGTGTCAATAATGCATGGATGTGTTGCAGGTTTGAGAATGCACTTACAGCTGCCGAGAAAGCTGGACATGTTGATCCAAGAAATGTTGAAGTAGCAGTGCTGCTTCACAATGTTAGACTAGTTGCCAGAGCTCGTGCCCGAGGAAATGATCTCTTCAAATCAGAAAGGTTCACTGAAGCCTGCTCAGCATATGGGGAAGGTCTCAAGCTTGATCCTTCAAACTCTGTTCTTTATTGCAACAGAGCTGCTTGTTGGTTTAAGCTTGGGATGTGGGAGAAGTCTATTAATGACTGCAACCAAGCACTGCGCATCCAACCTAATTATGCGAAGGCCCTTCTTCGGAGAGCTGCCTCAAACAGTAAGGTAAGATCCTTAAAGTAATATTCCTTTTTATGATTTGGCGCATGCATGTGCATACAGATACAAATTTATAGCAATGTTACATTTTATAATTTTTGCTTTAAAAAGAAAATCTTTGAACTGTTAATATACAGCTAGAGAGGTGGGCTGATGCCGTGAAGGATTATGAGGTTCTTAGAAGGGAACTACCAGAGGACAATGAAGTGGCTGAATCTTTATTTCATGCTCAAGTTGCATTGAAGAAATCTCGTGGAGAGGAAGTGTATAATATGAAGTTTGGTGGCGAAGTGGAGGAAGTACTGGGGCTAGAGCAGTTCAGAGCTGCAATAGCATTGCCGGGTAGGGCTGTTGCATATCTTAGGAGTCTCATTTTTGTCTCCCGCTTATATTGCTTCAGTTTTAAAAGAAATTAAGTCTTGTTTTACAGGTGTCTCCCTAGTTCATTTCAAGTCATCCTCCAATATGCAGTGCAAACAAATATCTCCGTTTGTGGATACACTTTGCATTCGCTATCCATCCATAAATTTTCTCAAGGTACGTAATGACCAACTCATTATCAATATACATTCCTCAATGATGTACACTTGAGCTGAAGTAACACAAAAAAAAAAGATGTGTTTTTCTCATATGTATCTTTTGCTGTTGGTCATAGGTTGATATTGAAGGCAACCCTGCAATTGCCAATGCTGAGAATGTGAGAATTGTTCCAACATTTAAGATCTACAAGAATGGAAGCCGGGTGAAGGAGATAGTTTGCCCAAGTCGTGATATGTTAGAACATTCGGTGAGGCATTACAGCTTTTAAAATTCATAGCTCAACTCAACTTGTACCACTAATCTCTCCAAGTTCTAAAATTTTCTCAATTCCCAAGCCAAAAAAACACCCCCATTTGAGGGGAACCCAAACCCATTGCTGCCATCCAATCTTTCCTCTCCCACCATGCTAGGCATACCAGATACTTGTCACATAAATCAAATCAGAGCTACATAATAATTCCCCCTGGCCATTGCCAGAGGAACCATGAGAGATAGCTTAGTTCTCCCTTTAGCTGTTTTTAATTTATTCATTCATTCCTCATTACTCTCTGGTTCCATATTCTCCTCCCTTTCTTTTTGTTAATTTTTTGTATGCTTTTCTTTTTGGCAGTTCATTTCCATTTACTTGTAGGCCAGCCTGTTCTTGTATCCCCCCCCCCCACCTTTGATTCACCATAAGGGAAAAAAAAATAATAATAAGGGAAGGAGCAATGTACAATTTGATTAAGGTGGGTCTCTAGTTGTATGTGAGAGAGGCTGGTAGAAGAGGATCTCAACTTTGTACATGTATATATGTGATATATACAGAGAATTGGAAAGGCTCGAGGCTGAGGGAGAGATTGGATAAATGATGCCTGGTGGGTATTTATGGGTTAGTGAAACGAGGATAAAATATACTATATAATATATATATATATATATATGATATATGTTATTAATATTGTTTCTTTCCTCAAATCATTTCATTTCATCAATAAAAAATTATTCACTCCCATATTGTTTTTCAACTTTCATTGAAAAAAAAATTAATTATAGTTTTGCTGCATTTTTCATTCTTCACGTATTGTTTTGTTTGATTTTGATGGAGATGATGATGGCTTTGTTTTGGGTTTTTATAAAATAAATGAGGTGTTGTGTTTTCTTAAAAAGGTGTAGCCTTTGGTAGTTGAATCATATTCATTGCTCCTTACCTGATTAGTACACCGTCCCATTATTATAAGACGATTGCCCTCTTTACTACCCTCCCTTTTATTTATTATTCTTATTATACTCATTTTTATTTGGTTTAGTAATTTGTTTGTCATGATAATGTAGAGAGTATAAGTAAATTAGTTAATTTAGGGTAAAACAGATACAGGATTAGTTTAGAAGGAAGGGGGTGATGGATTGGGTTGTGGGGGTAAGATTGGAATTGACAAATATTTATTGGATGAATAAAGAGAGTACCTGCGGGAGTGGGAAGGGAAGGAAATGTCAATGAAGAATCACATGTGGGCATTTAAGTTAATTGCCAAATTAGCCCATTGCACATTCCCCACCACCTAATTCCACTAAACGCCAAAATGGCGCCAGTTCAGTGTTTGGGGTCGGTGCTAATATGCGCCGCCAGTCCTGCTGCTGACGCTATTCTGGGACTGCCCACGTGTCTCTGCTATTATCTTATTTATATTGGAAAATTGAAAAATGGAGCTGTCCTTTTATTGATGCTCGAGAATGACTTGTCTTGTTTGGTTGTGGTGTATGGGAATCCTTCCTTCAACTTAATTATGAAAAATTAGTAATCATAACTTGTACAAAATTAGGGACACTCTGCTGCCTAAGCCTAATACATTCTTCACTTGATCTGGAAAAATGTTTGATTAAAATTCAAACAAACACAGCCCAATGTTGTATCTTCTTCTTCTTTGGAGACTTGCATCAGCATTACAATCATCTTCATTTTTTTATTAAAATAATTCAATGAAAATATGTGCGTTAGTTTTATAAATAATTTATAGGCTTTTTATATTATCATAAATAAATTATAGGTTTGTAATATTAAGATAACATCTTTTGAACTTTAATTAAAAAATAAATAATTAATTACTGTTATATTTATTTTTTTCTCATAACATATATGTCTGAAAATGAGGTGTATAAAAAATTATAGTTAATACTATATTTTATTGTTACGTTTATCCTTTATTAAATTGTTACCTTCAAACATATATTATGGATATAAAACACAAATAATTATTGATTAAAATGATCCGGCTCATGTTTGGCAGATGTCTGTTAGGAGGAAATAGAATTTACAAAAACTATTGACTCGTTATATTAATTAATGAATATCTATCTCTGTTAAAAACACTTAACAGAACGAATCTATGATTAGGTTACAATTCCTTTGCAACTAAAAAAATAGCTGTTTTTATAAATACAACATAAAATATTTGATTCCATATTTCTTCCCACAATCTAAAAACTAGAGTCGAAACCGTGCGATGTGTAGTGAAATAATTTTTTTTAAAATTAAAGTTAATTATTTGAAAATAATTGTAATTGTAATTTTTTATATCTTGAGACATAAAATAAATAAGTAAATAAAACTATTTTTTATCGAATTTATTTTATAATATATTCATTAATTTTTTGTGAAATATTTTGTATTGAATTTATTTTATATAATATATTTGAATATGAAAAATATTTTTATATAATCTTAGATAGAATCCCTCAAATTTGGAACAACAAAATTGCTTGGAAGATAGATGCTAATAATAGATTGATTTTCCAACATATATACCTGTAATTTTATATCCACACTAAAATGCTAAATAAGTATTTTCCTTATGAAAACAATATTAAACTCACGTGATGAACTTCAAATTTTACATTTGACCTTTACAATTCTATAAAGTAATACCCAAATCATCATTTTCTTCTTTAAATATTTAATCAATCATAAAACCCCTCCACCGGAAACGCTACAGTTAAGCCGCCGATAGCCTTGAATTTAATTTTTCCGGTGGGAGGAGTGTCCAAAATATAAGCTCTTTAGCTTTCACTCCCTTGAGATTCTTGATTCTTTTGGACTCAATGTAACATGTCACCTCTTTATCACAGCTCGCGACCTTCTTTTCTTGGAGGATCCACATATACCCGGAGCTCCGAATAAAGCCCACTTCAATTACATCCTCTAGAGGCAAAAGCCCCAATGGAAGCCCAAAGTCTTCATATAATGAAATTGTTAATTTTAGACCTTCTTCCCCCTTTTTCACTGTAGCTCCTTCTTCCCTTTTGGCCATGGAAAACTAGTTTCTTCTTTCTGCTTATGTATCATACAACTATTATTTTTAATAATGATTACATATATATTTCTTTTTCTTCTAATTGTTGTTTAACTAATCAATAAGGATAGTTAATGGAGAAATCCTATCCATTCCTCATAGTTTATACAGTAGATATGCATCATTTTTTTTGGGTTGCTATTTAATAAGCATGGTTAATCATTATTATTAATTAATAAGCCAAGCATCAGTCCATCGATTTTCAAATTTTGCTCCTCGAAACCTGTTTTTCATTTTGGGTGTTTCAAAATATAAATCTATTTGTATATTTATACTAATATTAAATACTATTTTTTTAAGAATTATCGTTTATAAACGAGGAAAGTGAGTGTTTTAATTCTTATTAAAATAAGAGTATTATGGTTAATTTAAAAAAAATTAATCACAAATAAAAGGAATTTTAGATTTTTTTTAAAAAATGTATTATGAAAGTAGATTTATATTTTGGAACGGTTGAAGTGAAGTATATTTTAATAAAGAAAATGCTAATATAATGAACCGACTAACAATGCTGACTCGCATAAATCCAACTTGAGACTTGCATAACTTTTGATTTCCGTCTAATATATAATGACTAACCAGATCACGTAGGAAAGAGTAAATTTCGGTAATCACCGAATTACCGATCGGAAATTATCGAACCAAATCAATTCGGTAATCGAAAATCGGTAACGGTAATTTACCGATCGGTAATCGGTAATAACTGTCGGTATTCGGTAGCGGTTTCGGTAGGTGAGTCTAAAATTTTTGGTAAAGAAAATTACCGAATTACCGAAAAAATTACCGAATTTGGACTACTCAAAACTACGTCATTTTGTGTTTATATATATATATGTATATCACTCGGTGATCGGTACCATTCTGAAATTACAATAGTTTCACAAATTCGGTAATCGGTAAATTACTATCAGTAATCGGTATCAGTAATCGATAGTGAGACCAAAAAATTTCGGTTACCGACATCATTCGGTATCGATAATGGTAGTGGTAAAAAACTTATCGATTAACCGATTACCGACCGTTCGATAATGGTAATCGGTAACGGTTACCAATTGCTCACCCCTAAGATCACGTCCTGATTAGCAAATTTGTTGGTCCTTTTCTCCATTAATACACATAACAATTATATACAACAAATAGCTCACTTTGAAGTCTCATTTATCAATCATCACATAAGTTTTGAGATTAAGAAAATAGCATTTTTGTATTTTACAATTTTAATCTTTCCTTAAATTACTACTATTATTTTTTTAGAAAAGGAAAATAGAAAAATCGAAAGTTGAGAATCTTCCAAAACCACTAACAGAATTTCAATCATTTTTCATGTGTTTTTAGTGAGCGAACAATTGATCTAAGACCACAAAATGAAAGGCCAAGCGAAGATGAATTAATAAAGTAGTTGTTGTTTTTTATTGGCCAATAAGAGAGAAATCAATATTTTTATATGTTTTTTAGTGTAATACATCGAATCAGGAGGAATTAAGAGTATATTTGAATTCTACGAAACAAAAAGTTTTAAAAGAGTTTGTGATTTTTTGTCACCATTTCTACAAGGTAACGAGAGAGAAATTAGATCAATAATTTGAATTAAAATTTTGTAATAATATATGAATTTGAATTTTGTGCATTAGAATTGACTTTATATGAAATTTTCAAATTTATATTTGATTAAATTGTAAAGTTTATTTCAAATTTAAAAATATTACTTTTGAATAGAAAACATTAATTTTTGTATAGAAGGTCATTGACAAAATTGTAATGGGTAATTAAGAGACAAACTTTACTAATTTCATGGATTGATTTGAAATTGTTTATTGAGACATAGATGTTCATGTAAGCCTCTGTGAGATAGAAAATATGAATTTCAGTTAAAAGGACTATTTTTAGACTCATTAAAGTTCAAGGACCACCGGTCAAATAGACCCGCCTAAACATGTTATGTTAGAACTTCCCTACACATCATTTATTTTATTATTATGTATTTTTGTGAGACTGACCACAAAATGTAAAAACTTTATAAATGAATGAACAATCGTAGTTTACAATTAGAAAATTGTAATATAGGGATCAGCAGAAGTCGATTAATATCGAAACTGAATCGAAAATGAAAAAAAAAAATTCAATTTTAATTACCAAAATTTTTAATATTTTTGATTATTAATTATTTCGATTTCAGTTTATAGGTTCATTATTCGATTATAATTTTTAAAATTTTAGGTTAGTTTGATTAATCAAAAAACCAAAAGCCATTATATATTAAACCAAATAGGAACATATTTTCAGTATTTTTAGTTCGATATTTGGTTAACTGAAACTTTATTTTTTAAAATAGGGATAAATTTTCGGTATTTTTGTTTACCAATTAGTTATTTTTTTAGTAATCGAAAATTTTCGTTATCGATTATAAAAAAACATTCTGTTTGGTTTGGTATTCACAATTTTTTGTTTGGTTAACCAAATACCACAAATTCGGTTCAGTTAACCAATTCTTAACCCTATTATAATAAAAACAAATTTTTGAAACTTGATTTTATTAAATGTCATATTTTTTTTTTTTGAAAAATTGCACGAAACTTGATTTTATTAAATTTTTTTTTTTTGAAAAATTGCACAAAATAACACACTTTAACACTTTCATTTAAACAAATAGCACTTTGTCTTTCATAATTAAAAATATAGCACCTTTCATGTGCTTTGCCTTTATTATTATTTGTTGTTATCGTTGTTGTCATTATTATTATTGAAAAAGAAAATTGATAAGAAAAAAATAAAATAAAAATTAAAACAGATTTTTAATTTTTCATGTTGAATTCATGTTTTCAACGCGAAAACAAACTAAGTTTTCTCCATTTTTCCGACTACCATTTCACTTTTTTTACGTTTGGAATGGTCCAGCTAGAGTCGCTAATCACTAGCTCAGGCCACGGTGAGCACTACCAGCACCAAACCTCCGGCAAATTATGGCTGTATAAGTGTTTTTCGATTGATCTAGTTTTGGATTTTCTTAGACCCAAAAACTATAAACCTTCTATTCATAGAGTTTCTATTGATAGATTTCCGATGTAAGGTCATCGGACGAAAACACTAGCGACGATGAACGTTTTGTTACCCATCTTGCCATCATTTTTTTGCCGAAAAAAAGTCACATTTTGCCGTCGATCTACTGTTTTTGCATTTTCTGGCGACATGCGGTGGAGTTATAAGGAAGTAAGGTCATATTTGAAATTTATGAGTCGAGAGTTTTTTTATGACATATCATTATTAAGTTTTATCACCGTTGTAATTTTTTGGTGGCCAGCGGCAGCTAGAGTTTTCTCAATGAAGAAAATGAAGCTGATATGTTTGTTCAGGATTTCTGTTACTTTTTATTCAATTATATTTACGTACACTAAATTGTATTAAAGTTTACTGATATTGAATTGTATTAAAACTTGCTGAATTTTATTGAAATTTATTAAATAGTATTGACGTTTACTAAATTGTATGAATAATTGATTTATACTGATTTATATTCATCCTACTAATTTCTAATTATTTGTACTAATTTATACTTATTTTTATTCATTGTACTGATTTGTATTGATTTGTACTGATTTTCATGAGAATCAGTATCATTGAGAATTAATAAGAATGAGTAATAATTTTTTAGTGTAATTCTTTTAGTTTTTATACACTTGTCTGATTATATTCTTTAAATTGAATAAGAGTCAATAAGAATAAATAAGAGTTAATAATAATTAGTATTATTGAGAATTAATAATGATTTTACATGATTATTTGAGTTTTTATGCATTTTTTGAATTATATTTTTTAGATTTAATAAGACTCAATAAGAATCAATAAGAGTCAATAAGAATCATTAATGATTTTTTATATGATTCTTTTCAGTTTTTGTGTATTTATCTGATTATACTTTTTCAATTGAATAAGAATCAATGAGAATAAGTACCATTAAAAATCAATATTATTATGAGTTAATAAAAATTAGTTTTATTGAAAATCAATAAGAATAAGTATTGATTTTTTAACATAATTTTTTCATTATATTTTTTAGATTTAATAAGAATAAATAAAAATTGATAATATTTCTAGTATGATTCTTTTAGTTTTTATGTATTTTGTTAGATTATGTTCTTTAGATTCAATATGAATGTATAAAATCAATAAGACTTAATAAGAATAAATAAAAATTATTTATTCTTCAATGATTATTGATTGTTATTACTGTCAATTCATCAAAGAAACTCTAGCCACCGTTGATGACTTCAAATTTTAACGGCGAAAAAACATAACAAATCATATATCGTTGGAAAGCTCTCAACCCATAGATTCCAAATATGACAATAAATTGAAGATCCAACATCGGAAAGATGATTAATCAAAGCCTTAAAAAGTTTTTGGATCTAAAGAAATTCGAAATCAGATTTGACTTTTTTTAGACTTTTCAGTCATCTATTATTGGAACACTGATACCGGTAGAGGTCGCAATTAAGGCTACAAACGAGTTGAGCCGTTCGCGAGTGACTTGGTGTTTGCTCGATAAAAGCTTGACTCAAACTTGGATCGATAATAAACGAGCTGAGCTTGAGCTGAATATTCGGCCTTGTTTAATAAACGAGCTGAGCTCGAGCCGAACAGTTAGGCTCGCGAGCCGGCTCGTGAACAACTCATTTAAAAAGGTTAGCGAGTAGCTCGTTTGATAGGCTCCCGAACTGCTTGTTAAATAAGCTCACGAGCCTATCAAAACGACTTCGTTTTGATACCAAACTAAAAAATATGCTTTAGCTAAGCCACCCGCCTCTCCACTTCATTTTTTTGTTATTTCGTTTCTCTTTTAGTGAAACTGCTATTTTGATTTCCTCATTGAAACGACATTAAAAATGAATTTTATTGATTTTTTACTAATTCTTAACGAGCTTGAATGACAGCAAGAAACGAGTTCGAGCTCGAGCTTATTTGCAAGCTAAAACTCAAACTGGAGATGAACTCGAATTCAAGCTTAATTGCAAGCTCAAACTCGAGCTCGTATAGCAACATGAAACAGGCGAGCTCGTAGGTTGAGCTCGTGGAATTTAACACGAACCAAGCTCGAGCAGCACAATACTCGAGTCGGCTCGGCTCGTTTGCAGCCCTAGTCGCAATCGTCTGAAGTAATGACTAGCGATGCCGCCTGGCGCATTTCAGCAAACAGTGGTCATAAGCGGTAGTCAAAATTAATTGCACGGTGGTGGCATTTCTGTTTGTGAATTTCTGTATCTATTTTATTTATTTATTTTTATAACTATTATATTTTATTAGAAACATGTTCAATTTTAATATTTTTAGCTTTTTATTTCTATTTTTTAAATTTTAAAATTTTCTGCGCCATACAACTTAAAATGGTTTGAGCTATTTGACTAAGAGTCCATTTTTCTAATATTAAATAAATTTATTTTTTAAAATAATATTAAATAAATTAACATATTCTTATAATTCATAAAAACACATACGTTTACTGAAACTACATATATTTATCTGTATTACATTAATTAATACAAAATAAATTTTAACTGATACTGAATATTTCAATCTTCTTAAGTAACTCCGTTCTAGAATAAGAATACCATTTTCATTTTAAAAATAATACGGAAAGTTGTTTTTTGACAATTATAATCCACATTATCACTCCGTATACCTTTTTCATTTTGAAAATAATAAGTTATTTTTTATTTATAATTTTTTTGACAATTATAATCTATAGATTTATAAATTTTTTTTACAATAATAATTTATAGATAATTTGTTATGATTTAAAATATATTTATACTCTAATAATTTTGTATTGTTTGAAGATTATTGTTAGAAGATTAGAATAAGAAAAACATAAATTATTAACTTACATCAAAACAAGTGAGACTCTTATGCTGAATAATTAAGATATTAATAAGACTAATAAATATTAAATAGAAATGAAAAATTGACATTTAACTAATATTAAATATTTCAAACTGGTTAAGTCTTAGATGACATTCTAGTTAGCATTTATAATAAAGTTACGTAATGTATTAAGTTGCCCCATTACAATTATACATTCAAAAAAGAAACTCCAAGCCCGAAGCATACAATTGGAAATCAAGTATCACCAAATTTTAATTTAATTTTCAATACATTCTCAATTATATATTGTAACAGTAAGGATCAAGAACTTGCTTTTAAAGAAACCTAAAAAGAATATATCATCTGCAGCACAGGAATTACTAGCTTCCTGGTTAAAGTTAATTGAATCCCTAAACTTTGAATATGGAGAATAGAGGCTGAGATAAATATTGTCATCTAATCATACAAGTTCAAAGACAATGCTTCCAGTATTAGACAATTTTGTTTAACAGAAGCTTTGAAAAATATCAAATTTATGACTCTTTCAAACATCAATTTTCAATTTTGATTTAAATTAACAGTTAATAGCATATATCACATCATCGTCATTAGGAAAGGAAAGGGAATGTAAGTTTCTGCTGCATCATCACGCACCACTTGCATATAAACGGGTCCATTCCTTTGCTGCATCGTTCAATTGGGTGAAAATAAAAATTAATGAGAGTAAAAAACCAAAACACTTACATCAATCCTATACTTGAGCTTTTTATCCAGGACGAAAACTGATGGTAACTGGTAAAAGCTTAGAAAACTAAAAATACCTGTTTCAACAGCTTCCACCTCATTTGTTTTCCAATGCTTAGCAATGTTCTCTGAGAGCGGGTCATCAGGGTTTGGAGCACTAAGAAGTGCTTGGATACTACAAATAAGGACAACATTATAGACAGATATATATACATAAAAACCAAAAATTTGAGACTTGGATCACCTCAAAAGTACAGTTCGAATCTGAAGAGCAGGACTCCATTTGTCTTTCAGAATATCTAGGCATATCCTTCCAAGCTACAAGAACATTTACTCTGTTACACAAGAACAACCAGACTAAACATAAAGAGAGATGAGAAAAAAGAACCAAAGCTCACCTTGTCAATGTTCGGATGGTAAATTTTGGTCAGAAATCGAACCTGTAAGAAATAGAAGCACAGAAAGATCTCAAACATTATTTTGCTCCGAACATGAATGCTGCCAGATGTGAAATTAATTAATGTGCAAATGAAGCATAGTCTTACAAGCTACAGAAATCATTAGGATGTGCTATTATGTGAAGACCAAGCAAACTTTGAGAAAATTAATATTAGGAAAACACTTTCGCCTGAACATCAAAATAGATTTCTATCTTTCTGACTCAGGTAAGTATGATTATGATGACCACTAAGAATAGGCTGTATCCTCAATTTCGAAGGTACCCTTCCCTCCTGGGAATCTCTGTTCATCACCGCAAGCACTATGAAACTCAAGTAAACTTTCTATTGAATTATAAGTTAGGTAACATTTAAGATTTTGTGCATCGTAACTTATATAAACATGTGAAGCTGGCAAGGATTTCTTAACAAAATGAAGATGGAAAAAGCAATTCAGTCCTTTCCCAACCACCAACATTTCTGGTTCAAATTTTCCCATTCAGGATAAATTTTACGATCAGGTTGACAATTTTTGAAATGCAGTTACATAACAACAGGTATTACCTACACATTAAAAGTAGATAGTGGACAGAATAATAGGATAGGGTATCAGGCAAACTATGCTAATTGCCTATTAGATCCACCATATACCACCTCCCC
This sequence comes from Croton setiger, assembly GCA_948099555.1. Taxonomy (NCBI): domain Eukaryota; kingdom Viridiplantae; phylum Streptophyta; class Magnoliopsida; order Malpighiales; family Euphorbiaceae; genus Croton; species Croton setiger. The sequence goes on from CANUEY010239224.1 coordinate 17,999, forward strand.
CAACTGCCTTCCTCAAGCTATAGAAAAGATATCAGAGAGTCCTACACCTGCTGTACCCTCTTATTCGTGTCCTCTTGTGCTCAACAATTACATCTTTATCAAGATAGGCCATATAAAAGCCATTACATACAAACTGGATGTTGGGTATTTTACAGAAAGTTTCAAATTGGCTAAATACAGAATGCAGAAGCTGATTTTAATACTCATATCACTTCTGCAATCTTTCAACACAACCTTTTCTATATGAAAATGAATTTTCCAACTAATAGACGAAAAATCTAATTTGATTTCCTGAATCAAAATATCCAAAAAAAAATTATATAATATTCGCCACAGGGGAATGGCAGGAGAGGGAACCTGGATAACTGAGCAAGAAGCAAATGAATGACAGATAGTAAAACGCGTTAGATTGTAGGGAAATTCAATGTTATGACAGTACAGAAGGATAAATTCAACAATACCAATACTTGAACGTCTGGCAAACACCCATAATTTCTTATTCAACAAAAAGGAAATATGTATTTTTAACACCAATACCCAAAAGCAACAACACTAATGTCCAAAATTACATACCTTGGGTGCTGCCATTGGATATTCTTCAGGAAGAAATAATTCCAGTTTGAAAACCCCACCTAAACCAAATTGAAATCAGCCACATAGCATATGACAATAAACATACTCAAGATGAAAAATGGAAAGAACACATAATTCATACAGAAAACACAAATTAAATAATTCAACTGCAAATCAACAAGCCTAAGTTCTTAGGCAATCTGTATCCAAGACGATAATATTTTTTCCCACATTTTACAACTTGAGAACACTCCAAAACTAACATCATAAAACAATTGAACAATAAATTTGATGCATATGTATTTATGTACATAACTGGAATTTTCAATAACTGATGTAGTCCAAATTGCTTATAAGAGATCCTCCAATTATGACATGCAATATGTTATCCTACCCAAAAAATAAACAAATATTTCACCACACCAGAACCTAAGAATGTTGAACAATGCAGTTTTAGCCATCTAATGCATAAGCACAAATAAGCATCCAATTATATACCATTGCACACAGCATTAATACAAAAAGAGGAAAAAAGGTTACCTTCATATGGAGACTGTGTTGGGCCAAGAATCATCACGTTAAAATACCGCATATTATCCTCAGATGGTGAAGCACTTATACCAGGAGCTGCATTTTTTTAATCATAAATCGCAAAGTTAACAACTACATCTCCACTTCCAATATATTTCAACAATTATATTATTTGGAATTCACCATCATTTACACATTTCAAACTGAAGTATTCATTCAAAAGCAATAAACGAGAAAATAAAGGTCAAAGGGATGAGATAACCAGAAGATACCTGGTTCACTAAGAAGACGTTGAGTTTCCTGTCAGATCACATCAGAAAAACTACTGTTAAGATTTAATCAATCAAATCATATAAAAAACTAACACAAATCATATCATCTAAGCAATACTTAAACACTTATACTTTAAGTCCAGATTTACATGTAGCGAAAATTAACTCTAATAATTCAAACATGCGGCTCAGTCACTCAAAGTTCAATCACTCTATATACAATTAGATGGGCATAAACGATTGAGAATTAGGAATTGGGATTTCGGTTCTCCTCATTCTTCTTTTTTCCCGAGAAACAAAAGGAAAGTGGCTGATCAGAGAAATTGGAAGAGAGATCGCGCAAAGGAGAGAGAGAGATCGACTGACAAACCTTAATGATTCTTCGAGGTAGATTACTGTTGGCCATCTCCACAAGGTCGATTGCAGAGAACGCTACTCCAAGGGTTTTTGAGAGAGAAAAAGTTTTTATTTCTCTCACTAAATTTTAATCTACGAAAATTATATTTGAGGGCGTTTCTTTTTGGGCGGCTTTTATAGCCCATATGCAATTATTTTACAATTTCCCCCTTGATAATCTTTATATTTACTTTCCTGTCCCCTCTCTTTTTCAATTTATTGCAATTGGTACCCTTCGGAAAAGAAATATTAATAAATTTCCATAAACGATTTAGGATTACAATAATTACTCCTAAATCCCTGAATTTTTTATAACTTTATTCTCATGTCCCTAATGTTTTCATAATATATTGTATTAAATTGAGTTAGATTTCTAAATTTTTAACAATTTAAAAATAGATGCCCCAACTCATTAATAATTTAACTCAATTAAATACATGGTACATGCAGTTCAAAGATTTATTAAAAATTGTTAACCTTAAGTAAGAAACATTTAAATTATGGAGAATTTCTCTGGACTCCCTGAGATTTTGTAAAGAGTCGCAATTCTCATCCAAACTCAAACCTGTGTACCATGCAATCGATTATTCTTTTACTATTATACGTAACATTTTTAAGAAAACCTTAAATAAAAAAATTATCTATAGCAAGAGCAGACACCCTCCGATGTAATCGTACTCCGTCGCTGCTTGGCATAAGTTGTGGCAGAGGTAAACCAGCACGACACTTTCCCAACTGTATTGTCAACAGGAGGCAAAATCTATCAATACAGCACTCTCCCAACTGTATTACCGACAGGAGGCGAAGTCTTTCAGCATCGGCACCAATATCAACGACGTGCTGTTCTTCAAGGAATCACAGAATCAGAATCCTCCCATCAGCCAGAGCACGTAGCATCGAGCTCAATACTGGTAAACATACTATGGTGCGCTGTCCTCCGCAAGTGTCATCAGATGCCTGCTGACGTAGCGAAGCATGATCTTACCCCCCTTATCAGTGTTAGTGGGTTCGAATCCCAGGAAATTGATGCAGTACTGATGCCATCCAACCGCGGGCCTATGAAAATCGACCCGTGACAGCACGTCTTACTGAACGGTAGTCCAAGCATGAGCTCCACGTCCTGTAGCGTGATGATCGTCTCCCCGAACAGTAGGTGGAAGGTATGTGTCTCCGGTCGCCACCACTTCGCCAAAGCTAAAAGAAGGGCCCAATTGAACTGCCCCGAAGCTTAGCTCGTCGATGTGTATCAGCGTCCAGGGATGCTCCATGTCCAGTTGCCGCCATATCTGCGTGTCCGCTCGTCTAATGTTTAGTGGGTTGTTGTATCTCTCATCGCCTCGAAACACGTAGATCGATCTATGTTCCCGCTAAAGGAACATTAGATCATTGCTAGAAGACCCCTAATCGAGCACTCGCTGCTGCTGTGAACTAAATGATTCTCCTCGCTCCATTGCTGCAACCCGTATGTGCAAATAATTTCCTAGTTATTTTCTAATTCATATTTCTTTTATGTTTTTATTAGCATTTATTTTTTAAAAATATTCTCTAAAATAATATAAATTCTATTTATATTCTTAACTAATATACTAGCACGTAAATTAATTTCGTATAAACACCCTATTTAGCATACACATACTGTTATTTTCACATATAAATTTTTTTCCCCCACATGCAAAATTACTTCGTGCATCATTATTGCAGACAAAATATTTTTCGGGGGTAATTATTTTTGGGTCCCTGAGGTTTGATATGGCATCCTTGACCAAAGCATACGTCTTTTTGACGTCATTTCACGCATTTCATGCATATTTATTTAAATGCATCAGAGAAAAACATGTTATATGACATTTAAATGAAATAATTGAATTGAGAAATGAATATAAATGAGATAAAAATGTTAAATAAGTGTGGTTTTAAGTTCGTTTACCGTCGAAAGACATAAACGGAGCCAATTAGGGTTTTTGGCTCGCGCAATCGAAAAATATCGAAAACGCGCTATATTTTAAAGAAAATGAATTTAATGTGATTTTATGTGTTTTCATATGTGATTTAAAAGGGTTTGGGACCAAAGTTATATGACTACGTCGTTCGGTTTCGGTTCCGCAAAATTGTCAAGGTTTCGGTTCGATTTAGGGCACCGACCGAACCGCGAAAAATTCCGGTTTTCGATTTTTACGAAATTTATACACATGATTTACAATTTATTTTAACGCCGAAAACAAAATTATAGCTGTTGTTGATTTGGTTTGGTAGGTTAAATTAGAGAAAAATGAGGTTGAGAAAGTGAATATGAAAGTAGGGTTTTTAGCTTAAGTATAGGTTTATTTATATATATTTGTTTAAGGTAGATATTTGTGTAAATAGTAAAATGAGTGTGTGTGGACATAAATGGACAATTTTGTAGCTGGAAAGGAGTAAATGTAAGGCTTGGTCACGTTTGAAAACAAAGAAAGAAAGAGAGAAAGGAGAAGAGAGAAAGGAGAAGAAGAAGGAAAGGAGAAAAAGAAAGAAAAGAAGAAGAAAACTTGGAAAAA
>CANUEY010239274.1:0-12954 GCA_948099555.1 Croton setiger
TCCATTAGCATGCTTGATTGATCTTGGATTCTTCTTGAAACCTCTCCTTGAGCCCATAAGTTCAACCTAGCTTGATATTTTCTAGCCATGTTCCTTGTGATAGGTCCATTAGCTAGCCTTGGTGGTTCCTGGCTTACATCAACATGTGTTCTCACTTTATCACTTCAAAAGACATCAGAAATTTAATAACTAAAATCTCCACTTTATTCATAACAAAAGGGTTTAGGTTTACAATTTTTTTTTGAGCTAAATGAACATATGTCTTGATAAGTACAATACAAATCAATGGGACGTCCTACATCATGACTAATTTTGTCTTCACCAAACTAACCTTTTAGCAGTGCTTCGAGTTTACGTCTTCTAAACTTTGACTGTGAGTGCCGACAAGCTCTGGTTTTGTGCTATGGATTGGGCTATCTTGCCATTCCTTGACAAAAAGTCTCAAGTAAGACAACCAACTAGGCTTAGGGCCTACGGCCCATAATAGTAGTCAACTCCTAAATGGCTGAAACAAAACATGTTAAGTGATGCATGGTGAAAGAACAAAATAATGTTAAACAGGAATGGGGGGAAGGAAATGCATGATCTCCACCCTTATTTCTCCCACACACGAATTTGTTTGGTCAAAAATTCCGACACCTAACCCTAGGATTTTTGGTCTAATCTCGACAGTCATCGGGGGACTTTGAGATTATCGTTTTTCTCTCGCATTTAGGATGATGAATCAAGGCAACAGCACATCAAATTAGGTAAAATCCTAAACGGAAGTTACTAGGGTCGACTATATGTGGGTTAAGTCGGGTTTGACAAGTCTTGGGTTCCGTAAGCGAGGCTTCGGCTTTTGAGGCCTAACCTTTTATATACCCGAAGGTACGAAACTTACGGTTGGTAAGCATTACCAATACTCCGACTGGTGTATCCGAATAAATTCGGAAGGCAGCAGACCGATCGCACTGATAACCTTACCGTAAGGGTGATCAGGGTAGAACAGAGATAGAAGATGCTGAAGTATGCAAATGCAAATCCTAAACGGTTTATGGAAAGCAATAAATCAAACAACAAACGACAAAAATCACCGAGCGCTTTATTCCAATTTTATTTGCAAAAAGATTTAACTTAACAAATTGGTTTGCTTGAAAAAGAGTTAACCCTTAATTGCAGTAAAAAAACATTAGGTGATAAAAATCGAGAATTGACTGTAAAATCCCCAACAGAGTCGCGAAAAAACTGTTGATGTTCGTTCGTTTTGGATTTATTTAAAATAACGGTGATAAAATATTTGGATTGTGGTGCCGAACTTGTCGGTCTTAAAAATATTTGAGTCACCACCCTTCGGGAACAAATTTTAGTTTTTAAGAAAAACTAATCCAATTTTTATAAAAGGTTGACTCCGTTTTATTTTTTAAAAAAAGGCAAGGTCTGGAGCTGAGAGGATCTGAGTAAGAGGGTTGGGTACGCTAGCCGAAATTTCATTTTGACTGACGCTCGGATTTACCAGCCTCTAAAACCAATTTTTGTTTTCCAAAATTTAAGTTAATTTTAATTAAAAAACCAATTTCATTATTATTCTAGCGATGTTCCTAATTCAGTGATTTAAATCGTTTGTACAACCACACAACAGAAAGCGATAAAGTACAGAAATAAAATGCAGAAAAATAAAACATCCACACCCTAAGTTAATTATTCTTTCTCCGATTCCGGAGAAAATAATTACAAACCGGTCCTATTAAAATTACATTCTACCCGTTTAATTCCCAAAATAAACCCAAATCCCAGAAATAAATAAAATAAGGCATTGGTTGGAAAATTACACAATGGTCATCCAAGATGTGAAAAATTACAAATAGGTCCTTAATCATAAAAACCATCCACTCAAACCATGAAATTTGCCAAATCAAATAAATAATCATTGAAACATGCAAAAATAACATTTAAATGCAAGTCATGCAAAATTACCATTTAGTCCTCCGATTTTTGGAAATTACAAAATTGCCCCAAACTAGAAAAATCATTCAAATCGTCATAAAATATGTCAATCACATCAACAATTCACGAATCATGCAAAACCAAACGTTTTAGAGGCTAATTATGTGAAATTACGTTTTAGTCCTCAATCTTTTCAAAAATTACAAATCTGCTCCTAAGTTAAATTTATTCCAAAATAAACCTTACTGATCACATCATGCCAATTGTCTACCAAATGAATAACAAATTATCAAACAATCCATCGATTTTAGGGAAATAACAAAACAATCCTTCAAGTTATCATTTTGCTCAAGTGGTTCATTTAACGTATATTCAGCTCAAAGCAGTCTGCCTATATGCATTTATGTTATTCATTACATTCCAGGACTACCTCTCCACAAATCAATCCAACAAAAGGACCCAAACAAGCTTTTGTTTCTCACATAGTTCCATACAAATCGTTCAAGTCATGCAAATAGCCTTTTACATTTATAACAATCTGTAAATACAGTCCTAACAAGATATATATCCTTTAAAGTAACAAGAGTGAAAACAGACTGATACTCACGAGTAGGCGACTGCAGTTTTGGTAAACCTTGTCGGCAGCAAAATTAATATTCTTAATCAACCATAAATTGAAAGCATTTGATTCATTTAAAGATATGGACTGTTTGTTGATGCACTTTAGACAGGCAGAGGAAACAAACTCTTAGCTCATTAAGCCTAAAACATTGATAAGGGTAAAGTGGCAAGCATCGGTAGACTAACATATAAACCTTTTCTAGGAAGTTTATGAAAACTGGTTTATATCAGACTAGGATGCAACATGCTTAACAAATCCAACACAGAAACAACAAAGATATACTACAAACTACTAAAACAGCAGTGAACCAGAAGCAGGGATGACTCGTTTCCAACGTCATAACTTTATAAAATTAACAAGAACAATTACTTTACGGAAAAGGAAATTCTCCTAAACACATAAACTCAATGGACCAGATTATATTCCACCATCACCAATCCAGCAACAACAAAAAACGGGCATGCAATACTCAGACCATATTATTCATGCTATAGGTTGAGACCAAATAAAAAGAAACAGCAGAAAGCCTGACAAACATTGTTCTCATTTTTCCTAATTTAAATTTCCAGTTCAACCAGAACCTAATGCTAACACATGCAGTGCCCCGTCCTAGGCAATGAAACCAACATCCAGAAGCAATAAATCAACATTCAGAAGCAATAAATCAACAATCCAAGGATCAACATCCAGAAGCAATAAGTCAACAAATCAAGGGCCAATCAAATTCTCAAGCCAAGCCAAATATCAAACGAATTGTTAGAATTGAAATAAAAAAAGGAAGGGTACCTCAGTATTTTGTCCATAGAACTTCCAGAATCCCTCGAAAGTTATAGTTCCAGAAAATGGAACTCAGAAACACAGACTAAGTCTAGCTAAGAAATTCCCTGATTCTCAGTTTCGAAAAGAGAATCTGGGTTGTTACAGAAAAGAGAAGAAAACGGGACTTCTGTTTCAGAATTTTCTCCAATTTCGAAAACTAAAACCCTAGGTCTAAAGAACTTTCAATTGAATCTCAATAACTCACTAGTTTAGTTGATTGGCTCTCCCCTTCCTCTGTCCAGAACCGAACCCCTCCTATGCCTCTTTCCTCTGCTTTTGTAGGCTCCAGAAGACCGGTCTTCCCTACTTCTGAGTGCCAGTTCCCATCTCGATCTCTCCTTCTTCTTTCTGGATCAGTCTTTATCCTTTTCTCTCTCACCATTATCGGTTCTTCTCTCCACTACAACATCACGATTCTGTTGATTTCCATTTTCCAATCTAACTCTTCTTCCTACTTCCCTTCTGTTCTTCGAATTGATTTCGTCTTCTCTGTTTTCTTTTTTGCTCTAATCAAAACTCAAACGGCAACGTTTCTTTCTTATTTTTTTTTGCCTTCTGTCATGTTGAAACGACGTCGTTTTTACTTTTAGTAAAGCGACGTCATTTACAATCCTCCAAACGCGCGTTCTGACTTAGGTGAAATGGCGTCGTTTCCTTCATTAGTGAAACGACATCATTTCACATCTATAGCGCCTTCCCCTCTCCTTTTCTATTTCTGACCCCCATTCTTTCCTCCTTCCCTCAATCTCGTCCTTTCTTCCTTCAAATCTCCCTCTCTTCTTCTAATTTCCTTTCAATTACATCCCTTTTCCTTATTTTCTTTTTAATTCCCTCTTTTCTACTAATTTCTTTTTAAATTCACTCTTCTTCTTCTTTTTTTTAATTAAAATAAACTCTCTAAACCTCAACAATTAAAAATAAAAGAAAAATAAAAATAAAATAAAATAAAATAAATTCTTTTAATTAAAATTTAATTTAATTAAAACCAAAACTAAATTCTTTTTCCTTTTTCTTTTGACACTATAAAAATTAAAATTCAACACCTACTTAATATATTTTTTGAAGAAGAAAATTTTTGGAATTAAAAACATTTAAATATTTTTGAAGAGAAAGAGGAATTGAGCTGATTCAGAATTTTGGAAATTTCATCGAGCTTGTACATTATCATCATCGGTTATTTTTGGGGCAAAAATCAAGCGTCAACAGCACTGAAGGGTAAACTTTCCCAGACTTAGCCATATTTATCCTGGGTAGGTAGGACATATTCAGCATCAACATCACTATGCAATTTATTTGTAGTGCCCCAAAATCAAAGAGAACATAAGGATTAGACACTCCGCCTTCTATGAATTGGATGGAGTCATACTAGAATCCAGAAAGGGTTATACTTGAATTTTCAAGATTAACCTCAAGGAGAGACTGATCCTTAGTGCTTCTAAGCTGGCTGTAGTTATACCCTTTAATGGTTATGATCTTTTCCATGTAAGGGAACTTAACTTTTTGGTGTAAAGATGAAGGTATGGCCCTAGCTAGGTGTATCCAAGGTCTTCCAAGGAGGAGATTGAAGCTGGTAGGGACATCAATGACTTGAAAAGGGATTTCCATTTTAGATGGCCCAATAATGACTGATAAGGTAACAACCCCTAAAATTTCTCTTTGGGTGTTGTCATATGCCTTTACTATTTGGTCAGAAGGTGTAAAATCAGAAACCTCTAGACCTAAACAGCTGGCTACTCTCAAAGGGCATACATTCAGAGCTGACCCATTATCAATGAGCACCATGGGTACAGTTTTGTCCCTAGTTTGGAGTGTGATGTATAGGGCTTCATTATGGTTACCCTTATTTTCTGGTAAATCTTCATTTGAAAACCCAATGTTTTGTATTTTAGAAGCTTGGGTTAAAGTAGCCACTAGTGTTTCAGGGCTTACTTCAACTGATGTTTGGAGTTGGCTTAGTGCCTTGCAAAGTGCTTGGTGGTGAGGGAAAGATAAGGCCAAAATTTCCCATATAGATACTCTTGCTTGGGTTTTCTTTAGCTGTGTTAGGACTGGGTCCTCTTTTGGTTTAGGGGTTACTCCCCTTGGTTGGTTCGGAATTTTGTCCAAGATAATGGGTTCATACTACCTTCCACTTCGGGTTATGGCATCCACTTCTTTGGATAAATCATTCAAATCCAAGACACAAATGTTGTTCATTTCCAAGAAAAGCTTGAAAGGATCAAACAGTTCCTCTCGGGAGGTTATGACATTTACCCCATGGTTAGGTAAAGGGTTGGTGTTAATGTTTGGTTTAGTTTTGGGTATAATCGACCTATTATCAACCAGGTCTTGAATCCGCCTTTTAAGGGTCCAGCAGGCTTTGGTTTTATGGTCGTTTCCTTGGTGGAATTCATAATACTCATTGGTTTTATAGTTTAAGGGTAATGCGTTAGGTGGTGGCCTTGCCTCCAATGGTTTGAGGTATCTGGCCTTTACCGCTTCTTGGAAAACTAAAGTGATTGGCATTCCGAGATCGGTATAGTTTCTTCTAGGTTGGTTATTACTTAGATTCAATGGGTTGGTTGGAGTGATACTGGCCACTTCATTTATTTTGCTTGGTCTAGTAGGATTCAGTTTCTTGTATCTGGTTGAGTCATCTTTGAGTTGACCCAACTGGATAAGGTCTTCCACTTTGGTAGCTGTGGCTATAAGTGATAGAATGGTAGGCAAGTATTGGTTTTGAAGTTGGGACTGGTAAATGGGAAAAAGGTGTTTTATGATAATGTCGACCAGTTTTTGCTCTGAAGGTCGGTTGATCATTTGGGCGGCTTTTGCCCTCCATCTTGTAAGGAACGAAAAGAAGGGTTCATTATTCTTTTGCTTGGTGGTTTCAAGTTCCCTTTGAGTCACATCCACCTCAATGTTATAACTGTATTGGGTATTAAAAGCATTGCAAATGTCCTCCCAGGTTTTGATCTTGGATCTGTCCAGGGTTACAAACCATCTTAGGGCAGCACCAGTGAGGGATTGTTGGAAAAGTTGAGCTAAGAGCTCGGTACTTAAGCCAAAGGGGTTCAAAGCTCCCACATACATTTTCAGGTGGGTTTTATGGCAGGAAGTCCCATCAAACTTGTCCATATTGGGCATCTTAAATTTGGTGGGTAGTCTGGCATCAAGGAATAGAGACAAGGAGTCCATGTCCACAAGTTCTTTGTGAGTTTTCAAAGCAGTGATGGACTTTCCAGAGCCTCAAGTTTTTCTCTCATCTTTTGAGACTCGTATTCAGGGGTCTTAGAGGGTTGGTCCTCCAAATTAATGACAGGGGTAGTAGTTGCGGGTTCTTTTCTAGAAGTTGAGGCTCCTTTTGCCCCAATTCCCAATTCAGACAACAAGGCAACTTTCTGGTTAGCTAAGCCTTCAGTAATCCTAGCTTCTATTCTAACTTCCATTTGGGCATTAATCTCATCGGCTTGTTCCTTTAACAGGGCTCTGATGTCATCTAAAGAGGCCATTGGAAAAGGGGTAGGACTTACTGGTATCTCGGAAGTAGGTGATGGCACTTGTTGTAACACCTCTTACTATACTCTTATGTCATAAAACATGCCATTTTTTTAATATAACATACGTCACATGTTGCTATCTCTGTTTTAATCTCTATAACATATATATATAACAATCACATATCAAACATATAACAGCATAAGACATCTTTTCTCTTTTACCTTACTTGAGGTTAATCTGGTCATTCTCTGTACTATAGGCATATATAAACATAGCATACTTTACATATATTAAAACATAGATATAACAATAGTTTATCCAAAAGGCTATATAACATAGCACCATGTTCAACAAATCAATTTGGGAACCCATATAAGTTATGATGCATACTTTAATATATAATTCTCTGTTTTAATTGAGTTTTAATTTCAATCCGATTAATTTTCTATAATTTAAAACTCAATCTCTAAAAATCTCTGCTTTAAAATCATTAATGTCAATATAAAAATAATTGACAATCTCTATTTAACATATAATAATTATAATTAAACATAATTATAATTATTAAAACCATTTATAAACTTTAAATAAACTCTTTAATACATTAAAATAAATTCATAAACTTTAATCTCTAATAAAACATTTAAATCTCTAATTTCAGGTTTAAAACGATGTCTAAATAAATTTCTGACGTCAAAAACGGGTTCAGGACGTCGAAATTAGACTGGAAGGGCCAAAATATAATTTATAAAAGTCTCTGGGTAAAAATATAAACATTTATAAGTTCAGGGGCCAATATGTATTTAAAAATATTTGCAAAATTGCCCAAAAGGATTAAATTGAAATGCAGCAGAAACTTTAGGGGCTAAAACAAAATTATACCAAAAACTGGGTGCCAGGCGTGTAAAACGCCTCAAAACGCAAGATTGGTTGCCGTTTTGGGCACTGAAGCTTCAGCCAAAATGCAACCACTTGCTGCCTTTGACCGTTAATTCCTTGGGTCAAAACGCGGGCCTCCTCTGCGTTTTGATCTTCCCTAACCTCTAACAGCTCTAAAACCAATCCAAAACTCAGTCTCTCAAGCCTACTTCCAAGCAACCGTACGTCCACCTTCGGCCACCTTCCAGCAAGCTACGACTACCGTTCTCTTCCCCTGCACACCCTCTAGCTAATCATCGGAGCCAAATTCCCAAAACCTCTTTAGATTGAAAGATATAAACACCTAAAGTTGGCTCCTCACACTGATTTTTACCTAGAACCAGAAACTGCCTGTTTTTCTCTCAACTTCCGACGGTCGTTACGAACACCTCCGGCGGTTTTCCAGCAAAATTAAACTACCAAACTCTTCTCCTACATACCCTCTACAACTCTATCGAAGCCAAATCTTCTCATGCACTCTCAATCACAAGATATGAAGCCTCAAAGTACCCTTCGTGAAACTGCCAAAACCTAGAATTTTTACCCAAAAATTTGTTTTTCTTTCTCCCTTCTAATCCAGCACCTCTCTTCCCTTTCTATCACTTCTAATCAACTCTAAACCATCCCAGAAACATTAAACACAAAGAATCAAGAGTTTAACACGAATTTCTTCTCTTTCTCTCTCTCTTTTTCTCTTTCTTTCTCACTTTTCTTTCTTTTCTCACAATGCTCTCTCTTTCCTCTAACCCCTACAGCAAACCCACCTCTTCACCTCTTCATTCCAACCTCTAAACATGCCAAAAATTCATCTCCAGCAGCTGCATACTCCTTTTTACCCAAAATATCAACTTTAACCCTTTTATACAAACTTAACATATAAGTATCTTAATACACTTTCTTTCATTTGCTTTTCTTCCAATTCCAGCCTCAAAACTAGTCCAGCACAAGCTTAAAATTCGTTTTAGGTGTCGAAATAAGTAGTATAACAGGTGTATGAAATTTCACAAAAATCAGAAACCGAAAATTTCCCGTGGTTCGATCGGTGCCCTAAACCGAGCCGAAACCTCAACGATTTTTACAGAACCGTAATCGTACGACATCGTCGTATAATTTTGGTCCCAAAACTCTTTAAATCATGTATTTAAACTTATAAAATCATATCAAAATCATTTACTTTAAAATATTGCGCGTTTTCGATATTTTTTGATCGCGCGAGCCAAAAACCCTAATTGCCTCCGTTTATGTCTTTCGACGGTAAACGAACTTAAAACCTCTCTTGTTTATCATTTTTAACTCATATATTATCATTTCCAACTCATATATTTCATGTCAATGCCATATATCATATCAAACTCTAATGCATTTTAAATAAAAATGCATAAATTGCATGTAATGACATCAAAATGACGTATGACTCTAGTCGGGGGTGTCACAACTCTCCTCTCCTTAAGAATTTTATCCTCAAAATTCCATACCTATACTCTGGAATAGCTCTGGATACTTCTGTCGCATCCGTGCCTCTGTTTCCCAAGTGGCTTCACCTTGAGAATGATGCTTCTAAAGCACCATAACCATAGGAATATCTTTATTTCGAAGCTGTTTAACCCCAAATTCCAGGATCCTCACTGGTTCCTCTGTGTAGGTTAAGTTCTCTGCCACCTCAAAAGTCTGCTCGTTAATCACGTGAGTAGGGTCTGATCTGTATCTTCGAAGCATACTTACGTGAAAAACATTGCGAATCTGTGCCAACTCTGCTGGTAAGGTTAATCTGTAAGCTAAAGGACCAACTCTCTCTGTGATCTCATATGGACGTGGTCTCAATTTTCCTTTCTGCCCGAACCTGATGATACCTTTCCAAGGAAAAACTCGAAGGAAAACTCTGTCCCCAATACTATACTCCATATCTCTGCGGTGTTGATCTAAATAACTCTTCTGTCTGTCTTGTGCTGACTTTAACTTTGACTTTACCACGCTGACTTTATCAAGTGTCTCTTGAACCAACTCTGGACCCTTTAGTGTTCTAAACCCCTCTTCGTCCCAACAGATAGGACTTCTGCACTTCCGACCATAAAGTGCCTCATACAGTGCCATACCGATGCTGTTGTGAAACTGGTTGTTGTAGGCAAACTCCATCAAACTGATGTAGTTGTCCCAAGAACCTTGGAACTCCAAAACACAAGCCCGCAACATATCCTCGAGGGTCTGGATGGTTCTCTGTGACTGCCCGTCTGTCTGCGGATGAAAGGCAGTACTAAAATGAAACTTTTTACCCAAAGCTGCCTGTAAGCTCTGCCAAAATCTTGAACCAAACCGTGGATCTCTGTCAGACACAATGGATATAGGAACTCCGTGTAGTCTGACCACCTCATTCACATACTCTGTAGCCAGCTGATCCAATGATATACCCCACCGGATCGGAATAAAATGAGCTAACTTCGTTAATCGATCCACTATGACCCAAATAGCATCATGCTTTTGTTGGGTCTTAGGCAATGCTGTGACAAAATCCATGGTAATCCGCTCCCACTTCCACACTGGTATAGGTAATGGCTATAATTTACCTGCGAGAGCCTGATGCTCAGCCTTAATCTACTGGCAAATCAAACACTTGGCTACAAATTCAGCCATATCTCTCTTCATTCTGGGCCACCAGTAATGAGTCTTTACTGAGTGGTACATCTTCGTGGCACCCAGATGCATAGTATAAACTGTGTTGTGTGCTTCATCCAGCATCTCATTCCGAAGCCCATCAACATCTGGAACACATAGTTTGTGGTTCAACATCAATATACCACTATCCAAGGTAAACGTAGTAACCTCTCCCAGCTTAACTCTGTCAATGAGGCTCAAAAGCTGCGGATCATTAGCCTGTTTCTACTGTATCTTCTCTTTCAGTACCGGTCTCACTCTCCAAGTCTCTAACAAAACTCTCTCGGAGTCTTGATCTAGGCCTATATTCAACTTCTTCAACTCATTCACAAGCGATAAAGATGATACCTGTGAATAAGCTGAAGTACCATCACCCTTCCAGCTAAAGGCATCAGCTACAACATTAGCTTTACCTGGATGATACTCGATTGTGCAGTCATAGTCTTTGAGAAACTCTATCCACCGTCTCATGTTTGACGTTTAACTCTCTCTGTGTCATCAAATATTCCAAACTCTGATGATCGGTGAATATTTGGAAAGTCTCTCCGTACAGGTAATGTCTCCAGATTTTCAAGGCGAAAATCACTGCGGCTAGCTCGAGATCATGAACTGGATAAGACTTTTCATGAGTCCTCAGCTGCCGTGAAGCATAAGTGTTGATTTTCAGTTTTCGGTTTGATTTTGAATTTTTACCAAAAACGGTGACAAAACAATTTTGGTTTACGATGCCGAAACTAGTCGATCTTAAAAACGTTTTTAATAGTCGCCACCTGATTTCGGGACACCAAATTTTAATTTCAAGAAAAAGTGACTCCGTTTTTAATTTTAAAAAGCACTGGTCAAAAATTCAGAGATTCAGGTAAGGGGGTAAGGTACGACGATTTAAGTTTTACTTAAACCGCCGCCTGGTAAAACCGGCCTCTTGGTTTGTTTTTCTTTCCAAAATTTAAGTTTTAATAAAAAGCCGTTGCGTGATTAAACTAGCGATGTTCCTAATTGGCGATAAATGGTCATTTGCAAAAAACGAAACTTAAACATACGAAAGCGATAAAGTGCGGAAATTAAAATGCGGAAAGTAAATCCCTAAAACTAATTACAAAACGATCCTAATAAATAACATTCTACCCTTTTTAATCCCAATTTAAACCCAAACACCCAAAATATGAAAATTCAAACAAACTTGGCAAATTACGAAAAAGTCCTCTAAAATTTGGCAAATTACGATTTGGTCCTTAAAATTGAAAAGTTACTAAACAACCCTTAAGACATGCCATTTATCTAAAGCAACCACAAGTCACGCAAAATTACCAAATTAGGGTCATAATCATGTAAAATTACAGCTTGGTGTCCCTATATTTTGTAAAATTACAATTCTGTCCTTATGTCTTATGTTTTTCCAGATTTGATATTAACCATACAAAACAATCTATGTCATTAATAAAAACACCAATTCTGTCTATGTTCAATGCAAAGTTTTAACAAATGCAATGTTAGCTTTCTATCTATATGCACAAGTGATACAAAACAATTCATTCCAAGACAACAGAAATCAGAAGTAAACGATTAACAATTAAAACCTAATGATAATGACAAATTAGGTACAAATGACATGAACATTAACCCTTCACTTCAAATCATGATTATTGACAGAGCATGCTTAAAAGACAGAATGAGCAGAATATGCAAAGGGGAATAAAAAGGATTTAGGATAAACAAATGACAAGTTTATAAAATGAAATAGAAATGTGAGACATTATTTTAAGGTTTAAACCAGAAAATTTTTCATTCTTCAAATGCAATTATGAAATGGAAATGAGATATTGATTCCAAATCAACAACAGAACCAAAACAGATGCTAGATGGTTAGACTTAAAGCATATGAGGAACTGCGTTTTGGGAGTTTAGGCAGCGGCCAAAACGACTTAAGTCCTTGCGTTTTGAGGCATTTTACGCGCCTAGCACCCAGTTTTCGGTATAATTCTGTTTTAGCCCCTGAAGTTTCTGCCGCATTTCAATTTAGTCCTTTTGGACGATTTTGCAAATATTTTTAATTACAGATTGGCCCCTGAATTTATAAATGTCTATATTTTTGACCCAGAGACTTTTATAAATTATATTTTGTCCCTTCCAACCTAATTTCGATGTCCTGAATCCGTTTTTGACTTCAGAAATTAATTTTAAGGTTGTTTTAAGCCTGAAATTAGAGATTTATATATTTAATTAGATTTAAATGTTTTATTAGAGATTAATGTTTATGAATTTATTTTAAAGTATTAAAGAGTTTAATTAAAGTTTATAAATGGTTTTAATAATTATAATTATGTTTAATTATAATTATTATATGTTAAATAGAGATTGCCAATTATTTTTATATTGACATTAAATGATTTTAAAGCAAAGATTTTTAGAGATTGAGTTTTAAATTATAGAAAATTAATCGGATTGAAATTAAAACTCAATTAAATCAGAGAATTAAATATTAAAGCATGCATCATAGCTTATATGGGTTCCTAAATTGATTTGTTGAACATGGTTGCTAT
>CANUEY010239416.1:0-16272 GCA_948099555.1 Croton setiger
TCATATATACTCATTCATATATGACAATATATATAAAGCATATATACCCTGCAAATACAGCAACATACTCCATATATTTCAAACACATTCAGCATTCAAAAACTAGTTGAAACATCATTCACAAACACATTTGTTCACACATCACAAATCTCTCCTCTAAAGGTCAGTATACATAGCCTATATATACTGTCATATATACTCATTCATATATGACAGTATATATAAAGCATATATACCCTGCAAATACAGCAACATACTCCATATATTTCAAACACATTCAGCATTCAAAAACTAGTTGAAACATCATTCACAAACACATTTTTTCACACAACACAAATCTCTCCTCTAAAGGCCAGTATACATAGCCTATATGTACTGTCATATATTAATGAGTATATATGACAGTATATATAGCCCAGAAACAGAAAAACATACCTCTGTCGCTATGTTTTCATCTGCTATTTGATTTACAGCGTTCGTTCTTTGACTTGTAGTAGCATCTGATGGAGGTCTGTAATTGATAAGAAATGAAAGAAAACATAAATTTTTAAGAAATGATAAGAAACGATGGAGATTTATATACTATAAAAAATTGAAAGTTACCTTCTTCCAGATTGCTGTCTTCTGCGTTGTACGAGTTCATCCAGTTTTTGTTTCAGTGTAGCTTCCCTTGCCATTGTTAAAGTTACTAAAGAAAAAGAGGAGAATTGAAAAGAAGTGATAGATGAAATTCGGCAGTATTGTTTTAGGGTTTTAAGCAAAACGTGAACGAAGAAATTGAAAGATTTTGGTAATGGAAAAGCTGAAGATATGAAGGTTTCGCCGGAAGAAGTTGAAGGATTTATGGTGGTTGGAATTCTGAAGAAAGAGTTTGAGGAGAATCACGAACGAAGATGGAACTGTGAAGACGGCGTGTTATTAACGTTTGAGCATTTTAGGAATATTTGTAAATTATGTGCTATTTTTTTAATTTTTGTAAATGTATGCTATTTGGTTAATTTCTACCCTAAATTTGTGCTATTTTTTTAAAGCTCCCTAAATTTTATAATGAAATTAAGAGAATAACACATATTTCTAAAAATTAAAAAAATAGCATATTTTTTATAAAAAACTTAAAACTGCCCCTGGTATATATACAATTATATATAGAATATATATACTTTGGGTATATATACAAGTACATATAGACTATATATACTCGAGTATATATACTAGTATATATAGACTATATATACTCAGGTATGTATTATAATTTGTAAAATCCATTGCTATGATTTATAGAGTATATATAATAGTATATGTGGTTTCATATATGTTGGGTAATATGCTATTTATTCATATATACTGTCATATATACCAACAAATGAAGAGTATATATGACAGTATTTATAGATCATATATACTGTTATAAAAACTATGTATGAACAATTTATGCTAATTTGTGAAGGTCATGTGCTATGATTTGTGTGGAGTATATATAATAGTATATATGATTTATATATATTAGGTTATATGTTATTTTTGTGGTATATATATCAGTATATATAGTCTATATATACTGTCATATATACCAATAAATAGAATTTTGCACAGATTTTGATAGCAAGCAGTTTTGAATCATTATATACTAGTTCCTCTTAATTTTGAATCAACTTCGAAATTGATAGGAGAATTTCCTACAGAAAATAGAAAAGAAAAATAGTAAAAATTTAAAACCCTAGATAAAGAAAGAAGAAGACGACGATGAAGGAGGAGGAGGAGAAGAAGAAGAACTGATGGCGGAAATCTAGAAGAATAGAAATCTAGAAGAAGAATCCAGAAAAATAGGAAGAGAAAGAGAATAGAAATCCAAAAGAAGAAATCTAGAAAAAATAAGAAGAGAAAGAGAATAGAAATCCAAAAGAAGAAAAGAGAAAGAGAATAGAAATCCAGGAGAAACTGGAATATGGAAAAGAATGGCGGAACGAAAAGAAAAAAAATGGAATATTAAAGGTTGAAGGGTATTTTAGTCCAATCATTAAAATATATGCTATTTTTTTAATTTTTATAAATTTGTGCTATTTGGTTTTTTTCAAGGAAATAATATACTATTTGGTGCAATTACCTTTTTTTTTTTTTTAAGAAAAAGAGTTCAAAGTAAAATATGGGGAAAGCCCCCAATCATTAGACCGAAAGGGTTTTTGTAAGTTTTTTAACTTTGAAAAAGTCCTTTAAAATGGCCCTTCTGCTGTGAACAAAATATGAACACTTTGTGAACATATTATGAACATTTTGTGAAACAAGTTTTATATATTCATGACAGATTTGATATTATGAACAGTGTTTTTGTAATATATTATGAATGGTTTGTGAAAATTTTATAAACTGTTTCACAACAGTTTTTTACATGTTATAAACGATATGTGAAAATGGATATTCTGAATTTTTTTCTTATAAGAAGTACTCTTTTAATCCCAATTTATTAAAAAATAATTCTTTTAGTTTCTGAAAAGACGAATGAGCTCTTTTAAAAAAAATTTTAAAAAGGACCACTTTTATCATCCTCCCTAAAATATTTATCATAGTTGAGATTAGTGATAGTATCAGTACAAGACCGAACATTTAAGTCCACAATTATCTAAATGAAAGATATTATTAATTAAAGAAATCTTTATCCAGCATAGTATAAGATGGATCATAAAAATTTAATAAGAAATCCCGAAGGAGGAGCACATGATGAATATGGACGAACCAATCCCTCTTCAAAACCTCATTGATATTGCTTACAATATTTAACAACGCAAGAGGTGTTTGAGCTTTACTATATAACATATTCAAAATTGCACATTATCACAAATTACAATCCACAAGCAATTTGCCTACACTATACTCCGACGCATAAATTAGCTTATAATACAACCCCCACAGCTCTGCCGCAATAACAGAACAAAAGCCCAATATCAAAGTAGAGCCCAACAACCACTTACCACTTGGCCCTCTCATAAGTCCACCCAGCCGTCACTAGCCCTCAATGTTGGATAAATGAACCATCAACAATGAGCTTACACAATCACATAGGGAGGTACCTAACACGTAGAAAAGGAAGAAGATTGGGCAACGCCTACAGAGTTAGAAATCAAGCTAGAAGCAATACACCTAGCATATATCAAGACAGCTTCACGTTGCAAAAGGTTCATAGCTAGCTAGCCTCAAGAGAGAAAACTATACTATTATGATGTTTCCATATAAACCACAACACTAACGAAATACTAGCTACCAAGAAACATCAGAAAGTTAAAAGTATCCACTTATGAATCCAATGCTCCAATAAACCCCCGAGAGAACATAGAGCCTAACACCCACAATGCTCTTCCATAAACTTTGATCACTTTGTTACCTATTTTTTTAGATATTTACCTTCAAGAATTTTCACCCAAATAGCTTCTCCGTTAGTAAGGTAACACTTATTTTTTTTCTAGAAAATATGCTAAATATATTTTATATTAATTAAATTTTTTATTAAATTATTTATTTTTATTTTTTATTTTTTAATATTAATAGTTTGCCCCTCTTGAATATGAACTTTGGCTTCGCCAACAAGTCTAATCATATTTTTTATTCTAAAAATGAACGTATTTTCATTTTTAACTCTTAGAATGGTAATATTTATTTTATTTATAAATTATTATAGTTTGGTTATAATATATTTGTAACTGATTATATTTTATTTATAATTAAAAATTAGCTATTTTCAGAAGTATTTTTTAAAAATATGAATTTTTAAAAACAGTGTAAAATTTAGTGGGATATTTATGTCCCTCCAAAGTAGGATAATAGTCACCTACGGTTTTTGAACTTTGGTTTGTCTAACTAGAAAAAGGTATGAACTTCAATTTGTAACCAAGGTCAGGACTGTGTTCGATAAATTCAGTTGTTTAAGTAACGTTTAGTTGTTTGTAACAACCATTTACGAAAAAACTAAACGCTAAAAGTCATGGAGTTAGTCATTGATAAACACTATATAAATAGCTAAAAGCTACCTTACCAAACAACACAAAAAATAGTTTTTAGCGTTCTGACCAGTTAAAATGTTAAAAATTACTTTAAAAGTTGTTGTTGAATACAGTTCAGAAGGAGCCTAAACTTCAATTTTCTATCGTCGAACGGATTTGAACATCAATTTCATTTCACTGGCAGTCATTTTAGCCACAAATTATAATTTTCCAACCTCCAACAATCAAAATATAATTTTATTTTTAACCTTTAAGCAGTACTAAACTTAAATATTTCAATGCTAAACCTAATGTCCCAAAGTAAACAAAAATAAAGAAGTGAAGAGTTTGTGCAAAAATTGATAAGGAATTCAATTTTGGGGAAGCTTAATGCAAGCAAAGAGTTTGAACTTAAAATGAATTGTAAGTAATTCATTTATAAATTAATTCTAAAATTTTAATTTATTTGTTCAAAAACGAAAAGAAAACAAATTTGCAATACTTCATTCATTTATGAAAATAAATAGTTTTCCATAATCTCTCTTGTTGTAAATTGCTTCAAATAAATTTTGAATGAACTTCATTATCTATAACATATATAACTATAAAGGAATTAGAAGATGAGTTGTCACAATATTAACATTGAAATGCTTAAGTCTCATTCGTAACAATTTTTCAATTTTGATAATAAGTCATTTTTATGATCATTAAATTTATAGTTAAGTTATTACTAAAAATGTTTCAACTTTTAATGTTAAAACAATATTATAATAATTAATTAGTTATAATTAAATAATTATTTATAAAAAATTTGAAAAAAAAATATGATTTTGAGTATTACTAAATGAATTAATATTTCATATAATAATTAATTGTTTATAATAGCTTTATTATGTTAATAATAAACTTCAAATGAACAATAATAATAAAATAAAAATAAAATTTTTAAAGATATTTAATTTTTTTAGAGAAAAAATATTTGTGTATAATATATTATATGATATAATTATTAATAAAGTAACTTAATATATTAAATATAGTCTTTTTATTTTAAGTTTATTATTTAATTAATGATAAACTTG
Source organism: Croton setiger (assembly GCA_948099555.1). Taxonomy (NCBI): domain Eukaryota; kingdom Viridiplantae; phylum Streptophyta; class Magnoliopsida; order Malpighiales; family Euphorbiaceae; genus Croton; species Croton setiger. The sequence goes on from CANUEY010239416.1 coordinate 5,054, forward strand.
CATAATATTTTGCACAATTATTTTGATATCAAATTAAATAAGTCTTAATAATTTTAATCATTTTCATTTTAAATGCTTGCTAAATTTTAATTAAAGTTCTGGTGTTTTATGTATAGATGTAAATATTCTAGAATTTCAAAACTATAACAAAAAAAGTTGATGAATTTTGATTTAAAAGACAAATTATATCTTTTGAATTTGATTTCAAAAATAGATTGAATTTGAAAAACTTTTGAATTCTAATTTTATATATTTTTAAAGTCATTTTTGTAGTACAGAAGAATATAAAAATTTTTCTTAAAAAAATAAAAGATTTAATAGAAAAATATTATTTTTGAATATAATAATGAATGGTTGGTAGGTTAACATATTCTATTTCTATCTCAAAAGTTAATATCATCACATACTAATTTGCAAACTATTTTCTATTTAGGGTTTCCGCTGTTATATTCATTTATCGTTGGATTTTAAATGTAATTTCACTAATAAAATAGAAATGTGTATTTCAACAGTCAGCACTGAGGCTATTGGTAAGTTTGTAGATGTGAAAATTTAGGATTTTAACTCTATTTAAATTTGTAATTTTTATTATTTTAGAAAATTAGAAATATATGTTATATTCTTAAAAAAATTCAGGTATATTTTGTTTTAGTTATTTATCTATCTTTGTTTCAAACTTTTCCAAATGTAGCTGTTCATTATCTATTCTAGAGAACCAAGAAGGCATGCAGTTTGCAACTTTGTCAAATTCTCATCTCCTCATAATCTTACCATCACTTGCAAGAGATGTGTTAGTTTGCAATTGAGATAAAAAAGAAATTATGTCCATGCCACAGCAGCAATCCAATCCAACAGTGCTGCCATTTTGCCAAATTTCGAAGGTTCAACAGGTGTTGATTCTCAATGGCAATGTTTTATGGATGATGTTTAGCTTACTTTGAAATGGCTTCACTAGACTCATTGATGTTCTGCATACGAATCGGCCCAGATCTTCCGGTTGGTTTCGCTATTTACTTTAGTGAGATGTTTTTGGAGCTCCATTTGTGAGGGAGAAGAAGCTATCTATTTTTGAGAGAAGGACAATAGTAGGCTTTTGGTCCTCCGGCAGCACGGTCTTGGTTCTTCAGCAGCAAAGATAAGAAGAACACGTATGTAATTGAGTTACAACGAAGAAGACTCTAGCAAATTGGACTCCTCAAGGCTGCCGAACGAAGTGAGTGACGACGGCTGGAGTGAGGAGCGGCTGAATGTAGTTCACTGGTGTGGTGGTGGTGTTGCGTGGGGTGCTTTCCTCGAAGGGTGCCGAAATTCAAACGGTGGGCAGGAAAAGGAGTGTTGGTCGAAATGAGGACAAAAATAGTGTGTTTGCATAATAATTTTTCGAACTCTTAATTGAAAATTAAGAGTTCTATTATCCGAACTTCAGAATTCGGACAACAAGTATTCGAATAGGATGATCGTGCGCTTAAATTTCAAAAAGAGACACGTGTCAAAGCCACAAGAGTTCGGATAACAAGTATCCAAACTTAACTTTTTTTTTTTAAATGACAAATGAGCAACTGACACATCTACAAATGCTGAAAAAATATGCAGAAAATTAGTCTCAAACTTATTATGCGAACTTCATGTCAATAAAAACCACAGAAGAACCCAGAATAGTCAGAGCAATTTTAAAAAAAAAAAATTCGGTTGTTTTATAAGAGAACCTGTATTTTTTCCGTACTGTTCAAAAATATTTGCTATCTAGATTTCATTACTGTAGTTCAAAATGGCATACACCACTCCATTTTTGTTAAATATATACACCACTTCATTTCAATTAAATATATGCTGAAGCAGTGCATTTCCACTTGTGGATGGCGTTGTTAGTCTGAATTACAATCGCGTTGGCATAACAATATGCATCGATGCTTAGTTGTCTTTCGATCAACTTGTTGATCGGGTATGCAATTGCATTTACTATGATGTGGATAGAATACAATGGCGCCAGACAATATATCAATATGCAAGACGGTGACACTGTTATGTTCTAATACTTGTATGAATTCAACTGGCCAGAATTGTATGTAACAGCGGAACAAATTGCCGATGTTCAAGTTGCTACTATTTCTGAACCGTTTGTCGTAAGGGAAACAAATTGTGATGCACATGAGAGTATCAACTCGGGATATACAGAATAGGTAAAAGAGGATGTTAATTTAGCAGTCTACAGTTTGCCTAAATGAGAAAATAAGGAGATTGGAGAAGAGGAGGATGAGGAGATGTCTGTGTGGAGTGGTTCTAACAGTGATGAAGAGTACGTGCCATCGGACGATAGTACCAACAGTGAGACTAATTTACCTTCAACATCGGACCATTTTATCTACGGTGATATAAGCGAGGAAGACCCAGAATAGGAAAATGCAGAGAGGCTTCAAATGCGGACAGAAATACAGAGAGTATTAATGTCAGAATATATTTCAAGAGCAAGCAGGCTGTGTAAAATGTTGTGGCTGCTTCGTCGGGAAAAATAAGCATGACGTACCAGACAGTTGAGAGCAGAAAGAAGACGTGGATAGTGGAATATGTAAGTCGCGAGCCTAAGTATTCCAGGGAACAATTGCACAGGGCAACTTGCGCGTGAAGTATAAAAGTGTCTGAATCGTCATGTTTACGTTTGTGGATGATGGTTAAATAGATGGAGAAACACAACTGTGCGGGTGCAAACATTGAAAATGAGGACAAAAACTTGATCTTTAAGGATATTGCTGCGCTTATTACGTTCTATATTATAAAGGAACCAGACTATAATGTGAAACACATAGACAAAAAAGTTTACAATTGGTCCAGGTAATTTAATTGTCATGAATTTATTGTAATGAATTTATTATAATTTATTGAATTTACTGGTTTCAAGTAAAGATCAGTTACAAAAAAATGTGGCATGGTAAAAGGAAAACAATTAAGGCAGTTTATGAGGCATGAGAAATCAATTTCAGGGAATTTCCCAAATATATGGCTGCGGTGCAATAAGCAAACCCAGGCACAACGGTACAAGTCAAGTTCCAAAAAGGTACTGAAGATTATTATAGACGTATCTTCAGATATATGTTTTAGGTGTTTAAGGTCTTCATGCAAGCATTCTAAGCATGCTGTCCGATTTTGTGCATCAACGCAACACACTTTCACAGGTTAGTCAAGGGAAAAATGATCATAACAGTAGTGAAAATATCAAACAACAATGTTTTGTCAGTAGCATTTGCAGTCGTGGACGATAAGACAACACACAGTACGCAATTGAACCTCCCACTGACAGATGGAATATGCTTCAATCCTTATTGTTTCAATCGATCCTTATCAGTTTATGGAGGTGCTAATGCTCATTTATACTTAGCACCAGAGTCTGATCAGATATCTCTTATCGATTTCCAAACTGTCGAACCGCTCTATTAGAGATGTCAAACTCGACCATCTCAATGAATATGAGCTACATCACGGTGGTCCACATGTGCTAACCAGCTCTACACTGCGGCGGTAGAGCACGCAGTAGCTGGTTCGAGTACGACATCCGTAAGAACTATCGAATAAATATATATAATATATATTAGTGCGTCTTTCTGCAAAAAAAAAATATTGTGAACATAAAACAACAAAACAATATTGGAAAAATATCTCGTCATCTGTCAAGACCAATAGTTGGTCTTGATAACCCAACAGATTATAACTTGTAATGTCTTGCAAATTTTTCCCCGTCTGGCACCTTGAAAAACAAGAAAATAAGTATATTTAATGCAAATAAAACCAATAAAATACAATGGATACCTCCGTGTATACGGACAACCAAGAAACACTACAATATGCCATCGAGGAGTGTCGGCCGAAGTATGATGATTCTCTCTTAAGCCTACACTTGCGCACAATAAAATCATATCGTGATTTAGTAACATACGTAATGTTTTTTAAGAAAGGAAGTACTTAAATAAAACAAATTACCTGTAACAACAGCAGACAACCCCTGATATAATCATATCTCATGGTCGTGATGCACAAATTTCGGTACAAATACGCTCGAATGAGGCTCTCTCAATTGTATTACTAACATTCGATGAAGTTGGTCAACATCAACAATCAAGCTCATGTTGTTCTTCGACGAAAAAGCGTGTATAGGAATCCTCCCATCAACCATAGCATGAAGCATCGAGCTCGCTGCAAGTAAACATGCTTTCAAGCCATCCTTCACAGGTGTCATTACATGTCTGTTAACGTAACGAAGCATGATCCTACTATCCCTAATATCGTCTTCCTCGGGTGCGAAACCTAAAAAATCCAAGCAGTACTGACGTCATCCAATTAGGGGCCTTCGAAAATGGCCCATCACAGCATATCTGTCGACAAGCAGCCCAAGCATCACCTTCATGTCTTGTAGCATGATTGTCGTCTATTTAAAGGCCAAGTGGAAGGTGTGCGTATCCGGACGCCAATGCTCCACTAGAGTAGAAAGAATGGTCGAGTCGTAATATATCGACCCAATCTTTCGCACCGCAGCACAGCCTAGCTCGTCGATGTAAAATAGCGTCTGGGGATGCTCGACATCAAACTGTCGTCATATTTGCGTGTCGGCTCACCTGATGCGTAGCAGGCTATCGTATCTCATCTCGCCTGCGAACACGTGAATCGATCTGTGTTCCCACTGAAGGAACAATAGATCACAACTAGCAGGGCTCTGATCTAACATATGTTGCTGCTACGAACTAGAAGATTCTCCTCGCTCTTTTTATTGCACGTTGTATTTGCAAATAATTTCTTAATTTTTTTCTAATTCAAATTCCAACACATTATTATTGGCCAATTTAGTTTTGAAAAAAGTTCTTTAAAAAAACATATTTTTTATTAATATTCTTAACTAATATACCATAAATTAATTTCGCATACAAAATATATCTAGCATACACATACTGTTATTTCATATATAATTTTTTTTTTTGCATACAAATTCTTTTCCGCATATTAATACTATTAACTAACTAATCAGCCAAAAGATTATTGCAAATACAATTTCTGTTTTACATGTAGATGTTATTACCTAGAAACTACTTAAAAATATTTTTTTACTTCAGCATATTAGATAAATGAGTATTATCTTAAACTAAAGCTAAATTAAAAATTGACACAAATACTAATATAAAAAGGAGAATTCAAATCCAAAAACACACTTTTTTTGTTGTAAAACGGGTAATCGAAGTAGCGAGTTGTCGTTGAAAAACTACAAAAATTGTTGAATGGCAGGTGGAAAGGTTTGACGGTAAACGTTTGGTGGTAATCGGAATAGAAAACAGTAAAAGGGAACGCAATTTGCGTTTATGCAAAAGAGTTCGCATACCGCGTTTCGAACTCTTAAATGGCGATTTTGAGGCTCGCATACCGTTTATCCGAACTTATTAAAGACACCACGTGTCCATCATCGGTTGAATACCATTTAAACATATGCGGTAATTCGTTATTAATGTAATTAAACTCCCTCAGTTCGCATACCTGTTATCCGAACATCGTTTTTCAAATTAAAAAATACATAAGTTTGCATACCTGCTTTTCGGATTTTTTTTAATTCGGATAATAGGTATGCAAACTCTCTATAAAATGTTTACATCTCAAATTTAGACACTCTTTTGGTAATTTATTCATGCTGCACGATCTCAAAAGAGGAGAGAATGAAGGCTCTCTTTTTGTATAGAGGCAGTTGAGGAATATTTAAATATGTTGTGCTATATTTTTGAGTTTTTATTTTTGTGCTATTTTCTAAAAGTGAAACATATATTTGTATTATCTATTAAGTTTGTCCTTAAAAATTCTTTATTTAAAAGCATTTACTCATTTACACAAGTAGGAGGCAACCTTTTTTGGAAAAAAAAAAAATCCCTCTTACATTAGTACATAATTCTATAATTAGATCTTTTAATAATTTCCATCAAATTCGCGTAAACTACATCCAAATGATAAACAAAATTAGGAGTATTTTATTATTCTTATAAATTGAAAGTTAGTGCCAAATTATGTAATATTGGAAGGAATTTGCAAAGAAAATTGGAATGGATCTTAAGAAAAATAAAGAATAGCAAATAAGAGTATTTTTAAAGGTGAAATAGCATATACTTTTAGCTCTTGAGAAGCTAAGTCTATATAGGTTTATGCATACACAACTATTATAAGCACATGAGAGATGGCTTGTGATCTTCAAAGATCATAATTTTCTTATAGTGCTTCTAGACTATAGAGAACCCTAAGCCAAATTTGATATATTTTGAGGTAATTAGTATTCATATTTACTACTAAATTTATTTACTAAAAATTACTAATTAAAATAAATTCAAAACCATAGTTTTCAAAAAATAAAAATAAAAAAAATAAAACAATACAAAATTAAGTGTCAAATTGAACATTTTTCTTAAATTTAAGGGACTTAGAAATAAATAGTACATTTTGAAGATTAATAGATATTAAATAGCATAAAGTTTACAAAACTTAATAAATAGCACATTTCAAAAAAAATAATTTTAATCTAAAAATACCCCTATTTGAAAAAAAAAATAAAAAATATTAATTTCTTTGGTCAACTGTTTGACCACCGCCGAACCGCCTTAACCTGGACTACCGCTCCCAGTCACCGAACCACCACGAATCTTCCGGCGGACCGCCGCCAAAATGAGTATATGCCTAAGCTAAACTCACTCATATTTTCAAATAGGGGTAATTATTTTTGGGTTTCTGAGGTTTTGACTAATAGACTGGTTGATCCTCCTATTTTCAAAATTGTATCGACAGGTCCCTAACTTTTTAATAATAGACTCTCAAGTCCTTCCGTCCACTTTTTCCGTTAGTTAACAAAAAAGTTAACGGAAAAAGTAGACGGAAGGACCTGAGAGTCTATTATTAAAAAGTTAAAGACCTGTCGATACAATTTTGAAAATAGGAGGACCAACCAGTCTATTAGCCAAAATCTCAGAGACCCAAAAATAATTACCCCTTTCAAATATATGGCTCGTATGTCCTGTCTTGGAATGTGGTTTGCTCAGTTCATATATGCATATTATATATATATATATATGGCTTGGTATTTTTCTTATTGGTTTAAACATGTAAAAAAAAATATTAAACAATAAAAGTTTAAGAGTCAAATTTAATTACTCTTCCCATATCATGATAAGAGTTTCATGTTTTTTTTTTTTTTTTAATTTTGTTTCATAAAAATAATGTCATTGGAGGTAATTTTTCTTTTTTTTTTATTCTACTCTTCTAACCATACAAAATAATTATAGTATAAAAATATTTTAAATTATAAACTAATTATCTAATAAATGATATTGGTACATAAAAATTGGAAATGGATAAAAGTAATATTTTAATTGTTTTTCAACGATGGAAAATGAAAGTCTTATACTCGGACGGAGGGGCAATTTTGAAACTTGCCCGGGGTTAGTAAGTAATTTCCACAAATTTAAGAGGATTTGTAATACGAGGTGATCATTAAAAATTAATAAATTTCCAAAATATAAGATGGTATTTAAATTTGTATTAATATTAAATGTTATTTTTTTAATATGACTCATTATAAATAAGAAGTGCTACAATTATGAAATAATCTAATGTAAGAGTATTATAAATAATTTAATAAAAAAATTAATGACAAGTGAGAAAAATTTTACATTTTATTAAAAATATGTCATAAAAAATTACAAAATATTTAAGAATGGAGAAAATACTAGTATGAGGTGGTATATGTGTGATTGAAAATTGGACCACGTGTTAATTGAAAATTTTTCTTTTTTTTTTAAAAAAAATCTTAAGAAAGGTGTGTAGGAAAGGGAAAGAAATAAAAAAAAAAAATATGAGAAATATCTAAATGACGCAGTCAACTTAAATGAGGCGAAAGTAGGTTGGTGAAGTGGATAGTTACGTTTATAGCATCCCAAACCTTCTGCTCAATTTAAGAACACTTGTTACTTTCCCTCATCAAGTTTGAACTGTGCATAATCCCCTCATTTCATGCTGATTTTAGGCGGAAAAGGAAGGTTTCATTTTGATGGATTTTTAGTTTTCTCTCAATTAGTGTATCAATTTTCAAAAATAATTTCATATTTAGGTTTCTAAAACTGTTATAAAAGATATATATTTTTTATATTTTTTTTAAAATCGGGTATCAAACTTAAGACCATTTAATTTTAATGTGCAGACATTACATAAAAAATACTTTTTTTTTATTTACCGCAAAAAAAAAATTTACAAAAAAATAAATAACAAATTAAAATATTTTATAAAAAATTAAGTGCCAAATTCAAATATTTTCAAATCCACATGTTCATCGGTCTTTAACGAGCCACATATGCAACTTCAATTTCCCAATTATTAACTTATTTTTCATAGTATAATTTTTTCATACAACTTAATTAATATTTTTTTTTTTTTACACCTAATGTCTTAACCAAGTCATCTTTTAGATATATGAACGATAAAAATAAAGAATATCTACAATTCAACGAATTCAGATTAATTTGATTTATTAATCATTCTTCTTCTTATTATAATATTATCTTTCCGATTTCAAAATCAGCAACTCTTCTTCTCCAATTTCATAATCAGTGATGCTCTTCTACGCAACTCTTGATCTACGATTTTGTAACCGGCGAAAGCGGATCGTATGTATTTTAATTCCATAATGGAATAGAAGAATCTATTCAATTGTTAAGAGTTCCATAATAGCATAACCCTTCCTTTACACCGGAACTCTTTGTATTGGACAAGAAAGAAAGAGGAAACCATCAATCATGAACACGAATGTAAAGACGAAATCAAAACTCTCTAATTTTTTGTTTAGTTTTTAAAATTTTATTTGCTATTGGTTTATGTTATTTCATTATTATTGTGTTTGATATTGATATTCGAAGATGAAGCCCGTCCAGGCCAATGGAGGCTTTTGGGCCTAGACAAGGTCTTGGACCTAGATAAAGTCATGGGTTGGTTAAGTCTGTTGGGCCTGTCGAGTTTGGCCCGCTGCCTAATTGGTTTGGCCCGGCGTGTCCCTAAACCGTGACCAATCGAATTGAAACCATACTTGGTCGGTGGGTGATTCGGTTAAAATTCAACAGATTTTTAAACTATAATTGTCATGAACCGGCGGTTCAGCAGACCGGTACCAGTTAGCTCCCCTTTAGCCCGTGGCCCGTAACCGGTTCGGCCCGTGCCCACTACTACTTGGGCCAGTCACAAATTTAGAATAAATATATATGGGATATATACAAGAATGAACTTACAAATAAAACAGTAGTCAAAAGGGATCAAACCATGAAAATAAGGGGGAAAAAACACCATTTAGAACTTTTTAGAACTCAAATTTATAATAATACTTAAAAAAATCATATCATGCAAACAATTTACGGAGGGTATATTAAATGTTTACAATTAGTTTTCGGTGACATTTGGGCAACCTTGCTTTTTTCGACAACGATTCGATGACTCATTTCTTCTGACGAGAAATTCAAAACAGCTACTTCACCGATTCTGGCCTAAATCAAACATGGAACATGAAGGAATCACATTTCCAATTGATTTTCGTCGAGTTTCAAAGATGAATCCAGCGTTTTTTGACTGAAACTTATTTGTTCATCTTTCTCCAGAAAACAAATCAAAAACTCAGTTATTTTCCCTTTAGGTTTCAAAAACTCAGCTAACAAATAAAAAACACAACTAAATTTGTCAAATGAAAACATCTATGCATATTCCTTTCCTGATTTTTGATATTCGAAGAAGCTTCTACCTGGAAAATTATCTGAAACTTGTGCCCATCTGATTTTTCAATAATTGTGAGCTGAGTTCCACGTTTTTACCGGCGATAGTAGTTGTAGAGTCTTGTCGGGGAAGACGTTTCGTTTCTATAGTTGTGTTGTTTATTTATTTTTCTGATTAATTTTTTTTAATAAAATAAACATTTTTTATTTATATTATCAAGTGTTGGTTTTGTAAGATTCGCATTAGATAATGTGACAATACGTGTTTTAGTTATAGATTTTATTTTTATTCTTTTTTTACATGAATTTCTTATTTCGTTATATTATATTTTATTCAACTAATTATGTTTTTTATCAAATGGTTAATTTTTTTTTTTTGATATTCTTTAAATTGGGATTGATAAGTTTTGAAAAATTAATCTTAGACTCACTAAATCAAATCGACATAATTAAACTAGTATTTTATTACTGGTCCATAAAATTGTAAATTCATAACTCAATCACTCATTTATATTTTTGTGCCAAAATTTGAAAAAATTTCAAATCGAGTGGAAAAATAAGTTATTTTTATGTAGCTCGATTTATTTATTTTATTGAGTTGAATTTTTTTTTATCATATTTTATCCTAAACCCTATCTTTTTTTTTTCTCACAATGTAATGTGTAGACTATTTAAAAATACTGTAGTATAGTGCTAGTTATATATGTGTCAATTAATCATAATTTTTAACAAATGATAAAATTATATGTTAATTATATGACATCCACATCAAAGCAAGTCACATCACATTAAAAAATTGTGAAATGTCAACTTTGCCCTCATTTTAAAAAAATTCACGAAAAATAGAAAAATTAAAAAAAAATTCATCTTCCTCACTATTACCATCATCATAGCCAATGCTACCTCCTTTGCCCTACCTCCATTACCACCCATCACCACTACCTCCTCTCTCTTTCTGATCCCTGCAAGGTCCATCACCTTCAGCCTTCCCCTCTCTATTACTTCTGAAAATTTAAAACTCCAGCTCCACCATTTAAATCAATCGAAGCAGACCCCGCTGTCACAATGGTTAGTTTCTTCTCACCATTGTAATTGTCCGATGCAACCATAATCACCCTCTTGGATCTCATTGTTGTGTTCCAAAACGACATAGTTTTTGCTTTCATCTCTAATCTCCTTACCTAAATAGAGCGATCCCCTTCATAGCTCCTTTGAACTTGGTCACCGTTGCTGACAAAGTCTTGCCTGTGAAATTCGAGTGATATTAATCTCCGCTGATTATAAACCTGTGAGTCTTCATTTTTTTATCGCAGAGAATATTGACAGAAAAGGAAATAGAATCAAAGGAAGGAAACAGAATCATAATCAAGCAAGACAAGGAAAGAAATCAAAATCAAAATCATGTTGTTTATTATCAAATATCTTTACATTCAATTACATGTAGTCAACTTGTAATATAAA
>CANUEY010239476.1:0-14173 GCA_948099555.1 Croton setiger
GACAACGCCGTCCACCAGTGGAAACGCTGAACTCCAATATATATTTACCGGAAATGGAGCATTATACGCCATTTTCAACGCCTCCTATTCTCAAAATATACTCTGTTTACTATATTTCAACGCAAATGAATTCTAAATATCGTTTTTTCCATTCTGCATACGGTACTTTGATTTATGCAGCTACAAGTTCGCATTTGACAAATGCGAACTTGTTGCCTGCATAATTCCTGCATTCCCGACACGTGTCATCTATCGTCAGAACGGCCGAATCTTTGCAGGTCCGCATTTGACATATGCGACCTACAAGTTCGCATTTGTCAAATGCGGACTACTAAAAATAATTAGAAGTCCGCATTTGTCAAATGCTACCTCCGTTTATTTGTCCACAACTCTAATTCTAAACTCCAAACTGTCCACTTTTATATTTTTAACTCCTCCCTTGGAAATCACCCAGACATAAAGTGCATTTTACGTAACTTATTGCATAAGCATCATTTTTAAATAGAGATTTCTTACATGCTAAAAAATTAAAATAATGTGAATATTATAAGAGATTAAGTTAAGATATTTGAATTAACTAAGTTTTTAAGACTTGTTTACAGTCGGTTGACGTAAACGAGGTTACGTTTAGGGTTTTATTCGCCACGACAGATAAAACGTCGGCAATGCGAATAATTTAAAAGAAATTGTTTTAAAATTAAATAATTTGAAAATAAATCTAATATATGTATATATTTATTTTTGGAAACTGTATTTTTATGACAATGTCATAAATTTCGGTTCCGTCGACGTTTCCGAGGTACTGGGGTTGGTATCGGGCGCCGACCGGGCTGCAGAATATTCTCGGACCCAATTATATTAAAAATTAAGAATAATAATAATATTGTAATAAAAAAAGAAAATGAATTATTTGTGGAAAAATAAATGCATAGACATGTACGAATGGAAACAAAATGAAGGAGACTTTAAATGTTAATATATGTTTATAGTTTGGATAAAGAAATGAAGAATGAAATTTGTAATGGATAGGTAAGTATACCCATGTGAACCTTTACCTCCCGTCGAGTCCCGAATCCGTCCGTAGTCGAAAATGTGAGAGTTTTCACTCGGGAAATGTGTGTTTAGAGTCACCACTTAATTTATTTTTTATTAGGGAAAATTAAGAAAGAACCCTAAGCGAAAAAGTATTCGGAGACTATGTCATGCATGTATGACTAACCCAATTTTGTGTATGTGATGCAGGATGTAAACAAAAAGTTTGATAGAAGGGTTAGAAGTCCTGCTATTTGGGGTTAGATCCCAAATATGCCTACATACTCTCGTTTTTATGAGAGATCAAGGTCAATGTATTTCGAAAAAACCTATTTAAAGGCGTGTAGAGAAAGCCTATTTAAAGTTGTGTAGAAGGAATACATGTATGCATGTGTGTGTGTGTTTGGTGTCAAAAGGATTTATTAAAGCGGGTACTTTTGTACCAAAAGTGTGATTTAGGCACCGGGACCAAAAAAATGTGATTTAGGCACTAGGGCCAAAAATATAATTTGTTAGGCATTTGGTGCCAAAAGTGTGATTTTTAAGTCTTGGGGCCAAAAGTGTAATTTGTTGTGGCATAGGGGCCAAAAGTGTGATTTGTTAAGCCTTAGGGCTAAAAAGTGTAATTTGTTAGCTTTGGGGTTAAAAGTGTAATTTAGGCACTTAGGTGCCAAAAGTGTGATTTGTTTGGGTCTAGGGACCAAAAAGTGTGATTTGTTTGGGTCTAGGAACCAAAATTGTGATTTTAGGCCCCAGTTTGCCAAAAGTGTGATTTGTTAGACCTTAGGGCCAAAAAGTGTGATTTTTGTGGCCTAAGGGCAAAAAATGTGATATATTAGGCCTTAGGGCCAAAACTATAATTTTGCAACACTTAGGTGCCAAAAGTGTAATTTGTTTAGGCCTTGGGGCCAAAAGACGATTATGTGGGCACCAGGTGTCAAAAGATTGATTATGTGATGCAAAATGTTATGTATGTTTGAATTGAAAAGAATTAAGAATTGAAAAGAGCTAGGCTTTAGTGCGTACCTGTGGTAGTTGTCGACCGCTGTAAAGCTTTAGCTTGATTTGGACTTTTAGAGTTTTTAATTAAATATAAATGCACAAGAAACACAACAATGAAATGCCAAAATGCAGAAAGTAGTAAGGAATCGTAAGGAACGAAAATGAAGAAGAGAGCGGCTGTCAACACAGCTCAAGGTGTGAGTGAAAATGACCTCTAGGAGGCTATTTATAGTGAAAAAACGGGGTGGGAACGACTGGAGGGCGGCTAGGAGCGCCCTAAGAGGGTGATCAGGGCCACCTGGTGTTGTCTTTTGTCGATTTTTCGTTCTGGAGACTTTTCGAGGTCTTCTAGGACTCCGATGAATTTTTCGAGGCCATTTTTGTGATCCTCGTAATTTTCCGGATGTTTTAAGTACCATGATGACATACTTCCGGTGCAATTTGCCGACGACCTCCAATCCAGCTTGACTGTTTGCAGTTCGAGAAAGATGGTTTTCCGAGTCTCAAAATTCGAGTATTCACAACCTGAAACCAATAAAAGGGAAAATATAAGTATATATAGGTGTAAAGGGGGAGATTAAAACAGAAATAAAAAAAGGAAAGAGAAAGTGAAGGATGTGGTGTAAAGTGAGGATAAAGATAAAACAAAAGTTTGAGTTAGTTTTAGGTTTGGGATTAGTTAAAGGAAGAGGCAAAGGTTAAGGCTAAAAAAAGAAAGAACAAAAGGTAGAAGAGGTGCTAGAATAGAAAGATAGAAAGAGAAACAGAAAAGAAACAAAAAACAGAGAAAGAAGGAAAGAAAAGAAGGAAAAGAGAAGCGAAAAGAGAAAAGAAGGAAAAAAAACTTGGTTTCATAGAGTTTAGGCCACGCCTGCCTGTGTGCCCTACTCTGGAGACTTTTCGAGGCCTTCTAGGACTCCGATGAATTTTTCGAGGCCATTTTTTTGATCCTCGTAATTTTCCGGATGTTTTAAGCACCATGATGACATACTTCCGGTGCAATTTGCCGACGACCTCCAATCCAGGGAAGAGATATAAGAGATTAGAAGAAAGAAAGAGAAGATAAAACACAGAAATGAAGAAAATCAGAGGGAAATAGAAAACAGAGCAGAGAGGAGAAACAGAAAAAAAAGAGGAAAAAATGGAAAAGTTTAGGTGTATGGGTTACCTAAGGGTAGTTAGGAAAGCTTCATAGAGTTTCTGGGAAGACTTTGGCGGTGAGAAACGACCTTAAAACTACCGGAAATTTGGCTGGAAAAGATAAGGGAAAACAGAGCAGGGCACACGAGCAGGTGTGGCCTGAGGAAGAAGACGATCAAAACGACAACCTATGCTACCTTTTGGTGAATTTTACCACTTGGGTACTTGAACTTGGTAAAATTACATTTTGGCCCCTAAAGTATATAATTTAATGCAATTTATTCCTTTCAGCAAAGTTTTAATTGTTTTTAATTTAGTCCTGCCGGATTTAATTTTTGATAGATTTCATTTTGGTCCTTGAAGTTTTGGCACGTTTTCAATTAAGCCCTTCACAACTTTTATTGTTTTTAATTGGATCCTTCCACCCAAATTGACTTTTGAAAATTATAATTTGGCCCCTGAAGTTATTGCCAAACTTCAGTTAAGTCCTTGAAAACTTTAAAACTTATTCAATTAAGTCCTATTTGGTTTAAATTGAATTTATTTTTATAGATGAACTAATTGACTAATAGATTGAGTTAATTAGTTATAGTTATTGTTAAATATAATTAGTATATGATTAATTGAGCTTGAAATTAAATATAAATGACATTGATAATTACTTTTAATATAATATACATATGTTATAAGTTAAAAATTCAAAGGAAATAGAAATGTTATGTAATTAAAATTAATATAGTAAAAGATAATAAATATTAAATTATGGACCTTATTACATATGAATTGTAATTAAACAAAAATTAATTATTTATATATGGAATTATATAGGAACGTCTAAAATAGGAGGGAAGCGGGGGGAAACAACTTGAAACCCAATCTGGATCGCGACTGAGAGGTAAGTATAAACTTACTTATTTGTTTTATTTGTGAAATGAATGATTGATGAAATGACAAATTACTTTGAGATTGAACTACGTGGACCAGTATTGAAGTCCGATCAATTGATTTATGGAATCTTGATTATATATGATGTTTTAAACTGTTTGGATCGATATTGAGATCATTTGAAATAATTGATAATTGAATATATGTGATTTAGTTATTGAGTCGGTATTGAAATCCGACTAATGAATTTATTGTGATATAGTAAAGGATATATAATTGTTTGGAATGATATTGAAGCCAGGACAACTGATTTGATATTGCAGTTATATGATGATTGAATTACTTGGATCGGTACTGAAACCCGATCAATTGAATTGTTTACTTTGATTATATGATAATTGAACTGTTTGGACTTGAATTGAGCCCGGTCACTTGACATAATTGATAAATGATTATAGGTGATTTTGGTTATTGAGTCGATGTTGAACTCCGACCAATCGACATATTGAGACTTTTATATGAGGTTTACTATATTAACCGACATTGAATCCCGGTCAATTAAATTGTTTATTATTAAATATATGATATTCAAATAACTTGATTAAATGATTTATTTGTTTTTGATAAAATATGTTGAAAAAAAATATATGCTTGGAATAAATGATTTAATTATTTTGAATAATACAGATGACTTAAGTTATTGGAAATAAATGATTTAATTGTTTAAATAATAGAAATGACTTAAATTATTAGAAATAAATAATTTAATTGTTTTGAAAAATAGATATGACTTAAGTTATTGAAAATAAATGATTTAATTGTTTTGAATAATAGATATGACTTAAATTATTGGGAATAAATTATTTAATTATTTTGGATAAGGTAGGTTGATGAGATTACTTGAAATAAATGGGTTAATTGCTTTGGACAATACAAGTTGATTTAACTACTTGGAACAAATGATTTTATTCTTGGAATAACATATGTTGTTTTGACCGTGTTGATCAGTTGATATACGTGTTTCAGATTATGTGCTTTTGTTTATCTGTTTGTATCAATACTAAGACTGGCTAATTGAATTGATTGATATTAAATATATGTTATTTGAATTGTTTGGATCGGTACTAAAGTCTGATGGACTGAATTATAGTATTTGATCACTCGATGATTCATCTGTTTGGACCGGTACTGAAACCCGGTCATTAAATTATATTGAATATTGTGATAAATGTTTACATGTCATACAAGTGCATTCATACAAGACCAAATAAAGGTAGTTGTGATCATCTTGACTAGTATTTGCAAAGTTTACAGAAGAGACCTACGAGTCTCTACATGATTTGACGGATAGACCTTTGGGTTAACGTATGTTTACAGATGGATATTCGGGTCAATATATGATTACAAAGGGACCTTCAGGTCAATATATGAATATGAAATGGACCTATGAAACATTCAGGTCTATGTTATTGGCCAGCCATTTGTTATTTGTTATGTGAAATTCCCGGGGCAGTATTTGACTTGATGGATCACAACGAAATTGAATAGAATTATATGACATTTGTATTGCATATTACTATGTTTTGACTGTTATATAAAATTGATATATCTAAGGCCGATGAATTTCCAATTATATATACAGGATTTGTTACTGGCCAGCTATTTGTATTTGTTATATGAAATTGATACATTTGAGACCGATGAATTTCTGGTCATATATACAAGATTTGTTATTCGCCAGCCATATGGAATTGTTTATATTATTGATTATATTAGCTATGGCTTACAGAGTAAATTGAATCTTATAACATAGTTATATGTATATTGTTATATGTATCTTTTGTTATGGAATTATTGGTTAAATCGATTATAGCTCGCAAAGTAAATGGAATCATATGAAATAAGCTTGCCATTGACAGGTTTGGTGTATGATTTTGAATTGTGATTTATTATTTTGTTTTATATTGTTTTAGTTTATATTTGCTGAGTATGCAACTCATCGAATTGCAATTCTATTATTTCAGGTTTTTGTTTCCACCTTTTTTCTGCACAGGTCGGTCAGCTGAAGTATAGGATCTTTCTCCCTCACATTGTATCATTTATTTAATTTTTTCATATAGATTTATGTTAATAATATGTAAATTATTAATAAGACATGTAATAATTGGTTTAAAGTTTATAGTGAATAGTATATTACATGTCATATGCATGATAGTAGTTATTGTTTGCATATAGGTATATAAATTGTAAATCATAATTGAAGTATGTAATATTTGGTCTAAGGATTATAGTGGTTATTACGTGACATGTTATTTTTGATAAAAAAAATAGTACAATTTTTAATAACGCGTATAGACTATAGGTTGTTACAAAAAGAAAGCAGAAAAAGAAATAAAAACTGAAAGAAACAAAGCACGATAGAAAAGAAGAAGAGAAAGGAAAAGAAAGAAGAGAAGGAAAAAGAAGAGAGGACAGGAAAGTTTAGATGTTCTTTAACATCTGAAGATATATAGAAATAGAAAAGGAAGGAGAGAAGAGGGAAAACTAAGGGTGAGTAAACGATAACCGTTACCGATTACCATTACCACAGTCGGTAATCGGTTAACCGATCAGTATATTACTATCACCATTACCAATACCGAATGGTGTTCGTAATTGAAATTTTTTAGTCTCATTATCGATTACTAATACCGATTATCGATCGGTAATTACTGATCACTAAACCTGTGAAAACATATATATTCATTCCACATTCAACTTCAAAACGACGTAGTTTTGAGCAGTCAAAATTCGGTTATTTTTTCGGTAGTTCGGTAAATTATTTTAACAAAAATTTCAGAGTTGCTTACTGATACCAATTACTGATCGGTAAATCACCTTTACCGATTTTCGGTTACCAAATTGATTCAGTTCATTAATTACCGATCAGTAATTCGGTAATAACTGAAATTCGCTCGCCCCTAGCGAAAACGAAGAAGAAAGTGAGGGAAAACATAAATAGGGGAAGAAGAAGAAAGAAAAAAAGAGAAAGAAAAGAGGAAACCGCTATGCATGGTAGATCATGGATCAATAGGAAAGGTTGTACCGGAACTAGGATGATCGTCAGCATCAAAAGGAGAGCGGAAAAAAGAGAAACCAGCTGGAAAACAAGGTTACTGTTCATGTAAACAAGAACCAAGTTGTAGGCTGGCCGCGAAGAAGACGACTCAAAACGGCAATTCAGCCTGCGTTTTGAGGTATATTTCCCTTAAAGTACCCGAATTTTGTAAATTACAAATTGGTCCTTAAAATTATAAGTTTTATGGAATTGAGTGCCTCTGGAAACTTTGAATTCTTTTCAATTTAGTCGTTCCACATTATAATTTCTACAAATTATATTTTAGTCTTTAAAGTTTTAGAGCACAAGTAATAGAGTCCTTCAAAATTTTTAAATCTTTTCAATTAGGTCCCTCTGCCTAATTAAATTATAAATATTGTAAATTGACCTCTAAACTCACTGCTAAATTTCAATTGAACCCCTAGAAACTCTAAAACTTATGCATTGAGTCCTTTTAGGTTTAATTTAGAATTTATTTTATAAATTGGACAAATTGGTCAATTAATTAAACTAAATTATGATAAATGTTGTCAAATACAATTAATATATGATAAATTGAGTTTAATGTTAAACATGAATAATATTATTAAATATTTTAAAGATAATAAACATATGTCGGAAGTTGAAATTTAAATGAAATAAAAATATTTTAAAAATATTATTAATAAGATAAAAAGAGAATAAATATTAAATTATGCATTTCATTTCATATGAAATATAAATGAGGAAATTAAAGATTTATATTAAATTATATAGGATCATCGAATATAGGAGGAGAACGAGGGAAGCAATCCAAGATCTGATTTTAGTTTTTGATTTTGAAATAAGTTTAAACTTTAGAAAAAAATAATTGAAATGATTTGTTATTTGTGATTGAGATATTGATTGCTTGTTGGATCAGTATTGAAGTCCAATCAATTGATTATATTGAAATTGATTGTTTGTTGATTGTTTATTGAATCAGTATTGAATCTCGATCATTTGATTATATTGACCTTGTATTTGTAAAATTTCACAAGTGGGACCTACGGGTCTTTATATGATTTTACAGACAGGACCTACGGATCGATATATGACTTTACAAATGGACTTTCGGATAATACATGAACTTGATACTGGCCAACCATATGATATATGAGATTTCCGAAGCAGTGTTTGACTTGATGGGTCAATAAATTGATACTTCCATCAAAGTAAGAGATACTTACAAAATCAAGAACATGTACCGCCATGGAACATCATCTGCTCTAATACCAACTAATGCAGAATGAAAAAGCATGAAAGGAATAAAGAACATTTAGACTCTGTTCAGGAGTTTAATCAATGTCACTTGATTGGACAAAAATATAATAAGAATGAATAGTCGAACTTATAAAAAAAAAGGCAAAAATCAAATTTTCATAAATTTTGAATAATAGAACAGAAGATGAATTCTTACAATATGTTTTCATAAGGGACCTAAATTGAGAATTTTAAGGATTTTCATAAAGGTTCTGGAACTTTCTGCTAACATTTTTCACAAAATCCATAGGACACATAATATATCTACAAGTTGTGGAAAAAACATCAAACTTTTTTGAATTAGCTCCTGCATCACAATTAATCCACAAAAATGGTTAAGAATCAAATCAATATAACAGTAATAACAAATTCAGTCATAATTTTTTATTTTTGAAAATCAATGAAAAACATATAATTCCAAGTATAACTCAATCACATTCTTATTCTTATGATAAAATATATGAAAAGAAAGTAGATTATATTGTATGTAAATACAGTGTCTAAAAACAACACAAAAATTTGTAGATTCTTTAGCATGTTATCATAGCCAAAAATGCTAATGGTGTTTTGTTACTTTTCATTTTGATTCTCCATTTCGTATGAATTGACTATATGTTTAAGAAGAAAAAGAGCGATCATTTCTTGGTAGGTAGGATAGAACCAAATATCAGGGACTAAATACTAAATAGTGCAACTAAAATTTCAAGAACTTGATAGTCAATTTTGTAAAACTCTAGGGATGTTTTAGTATTTGTATACTTCAACAAAATTATTAACTCTCCATTGTACCCAAAACCCTCAAAACTCAAATGTCTGTGGTTCATAAACCCCACATCCTTCTCTCAAACAAAATTTTCTCCGTCTGCAGAGGCTTTGCATCCTCTCCCCAATATCAACCTCTCAGCCTCTTATTCCAGCAAGCAGTAGGCTTGTGTGACCAAAACGAAACGAGCGTTCGAAGGGAAAGCGCTAGCAACGAGTTGAACAAGAAACTCCTGGCTTTGGAGCGAGAAGTTAGGAATTTAAGAGAATCAGAGTCAGAGAATGGAAATGACAATCGAAAGCAGAACGAAGCTGAATCAGAAAAATGGAATAATTTGCATCTCTTGTTTACACAAGGGAAAAAAAGTAAAAAGACACAGAATCGAACTGTGAAGAGAGTGGAATCAGAGAAATCGAATAGTTTGCAGTTGTTTAAAGAGAATGATGATGAGGAAGAACCTAAGGTTTTTAAGGAGTTGTCTCCGGATATGAAGATTTTTATTGGTAATTTGTATGAGAAGGGGTATTTAAGGAAAGCTAATTTTTTGAGAAGAGGGGAACTGGATTTCAGTTGCTTCGATGATAATTATGGAAGAGGTTTTATCAAGTATGCTGCGGAGGCGTATGGCAAGGATCACCAAGAAATTGCTAAGTAAGTTTATTTCATTTTATCAAATTGATAAAATGGCATACTTTGTAGTTCCCGCTTCCCACCATTCTGTTACTTCTGATCAGTAATATGTTTATCAGTTTATGTAATTAACAGCTTAAGAAACTCATTTTTGCAAATCCCACTTGAAAATCCCATCAATACTTTCTGATTTTTGGTAATGTATCCAATGGCAATAGTCCCATTTTCCGGACACGGCACCATCACTTTACAAGCTTAACTGAAACAAGGGGCCTAATACATAAATGAACCCTTGAACTTCAATACGTTTCGGTAGTGGAACTCTTAATGATGCTAGCGATTAATTTAACACTTCGAGTATACAAATAGCATCAATTTAACACCTGCCGCCTGCTGGTTATAAGCCAAGTACACAGGCCTGAGTCACACGCAAGGGCAGTTTATTAATTTTTTTTTTAGGTTTTGACAAATTCAGTTGCTAAAATGGTTGGTCCTAAAAATTTAGTTTTCCATTCAGGAATTGCTGAAAGTTCAGGAGTTAATTGTGTATTTGGCTGAAACAAACGTTTTAAACAGTCTTGCTGATGAAAAATGGGATAAAATTTAGTCTCTTTAACATTTCTATGTAGAACATTTTTGTGAAGAGTTAGCCATCTGTGGAGTTTGTTTCTTGTGAAGTTTGTTCTCATTTTGCCTTGAACTGAAACTTTGTAACTGTTTTATAGGAATTTGCAAATGGTAAAGAACAGCTAGTTTCACAATAATTTTTATTGCTTCTAAGCATGGTATGACAATCTACAAAGTAAATACTAATGTCATTCTTCTGAATCTCAATCTTTTTTCATTGCACTAGATTTTCAGCATGAGACTAGACAAGGACTTTGCCCAGTTTGATCCATAACACTTATCATTTTCGCAAGTTTCATTGTTACAATGTGCTATTGCATGACCAGAGCCTATCAAAATACAGATTGATGTTTGCAAGTACCCAGCAAAACTCAGCTTTCTTGTCCTTGGCTTAAAGTTTGTAATCTCCATATATCCTCTTATCACATTTTAGTGGAGAGATGCTTATGTTCTTATGTAGTAATGTTTTGTGTTCAATTTTGTTGATTTCAGAAATATCCACTTCCGGTGATTCCTACATTCTCCGCCTAATAATTTTACAAACTTAATATTTGATTTGCAGATGGTTGTCAGGCAGTGACTTGAAAAAGGTTGCCCTCTTTGGTTGCCCCTCCCATAAAAGGAAGAGTGTTTTTTTGGCTAAAAGATTGCGCAGATATTTTGAAATTCAAGAGAACACTGTAAGATTTTAATTGTTCGATTGATTGATTTATCATGATTTAAGCATTCATATGAAAGATCCTAATTATTCATGTAATGCGCTTCTCAGGTATGTGATAAATGTGCCTTGAAACGTTCTTGCAAGTTTGTGAATCAAAGTGTTTGGAAAAGCGACTACAAGAATTTGAATTTGAGTGTTGTGATGAAAGTAATCACTTCGTATGGTTTGGGGGACGTAGAAGCAGAGCTGTTTGTTCCAGATGAGATAAATGTTTCTGTCAACCGGCTGTTAAAGGAAATTCTGAAGCTAAGCCAAACAGTTTTGTGAATGTTTTGTATCCTACAATGCAGGAGATCAGATCATGTAGCTTAGCAATCCTTCTCCCTTCAAATACTCCATTTTAGGGTTGTAAACGAGTCCAGTCGAGTATTGTCAGGCTCAAGTTCGGGTCCTTTAATTTTTGATCTGCTTGTTAAGTTTTTGAACGAGTTTTTTTTGAACTGAGCCTTAAATATCTCGCGAGCTATTTTTTTTTATAAACCCTAAATTTTTTTTTTTTATAAACCCTAAAGAAGAAATTATGGGTGGTTAGTAAAATATAAATTATTATAAATATGAAATTTCGAATTAAAAATATTGATTTAATGCATATTTTAGATAAAAATAAAATTAAAATATTTTAGATAAAAATAAAATTAAAATGAGCTGTTAATGAGCTTGAAATTTTGGCTCGTTAACGGCTCGTTTGGTTAACTCAGCAAAAATTTACTTTTTAGTTCATAAAGTTTGGCCAATATTACTTTTTAGTTGCCATTTTTTACAAAATAACTCTTATGTCCTTACTATTATATTTTGGTCCACTATTTAGTTATTTTGTACAATTATTTAATAATATTAGTCAAATCACAAAGAGAAAATAGCAGTATTAATTAAAATTCAGGGATTAAATAATAATTATTAGAATATATTTAGAATGTACCTTGAAATTGAATAGATAGAAGGATAAAATTGTTGAACGGAATGAAACAGTAAAGAATAGAATTATTTTGTAAAAATCAAATGATAATGAGCAATGAAAATTAAAGAGTGATTAATTAGTTAAATAGTAATATTCACTAAAATTTAAGGATGAAATGGTAAGTAAATAGTAAAATAGTAATATTTACTAAAATTTAAGGATGAAATGGTAAGTTTCTTTATTAACAGATGAAAAATTTCCAAACAAAAAATTGTTACTTTAAAATATTTGTATTTAACATGGAAAACTGTAATCTATGTCTCTGATGTAGCTTTTAGAAAACTGTAATCTTGCTCGCATTGGATCGGACAATAAAAAGTAAAGTACTCTAGTTTTAACGCCCACGGCGGAGCGATTAGCGAGTTTTATTAATTGAAAATGCTGAGTGACAAAATGATTTTTGGTTTTACACATTGCCGGAACTAGTCGATTTTAAAAACAATTTTTGAGTCGCCACCCGATTTCGGAACACCAATTTTTATTTTTATGAAAAAGTGACTCCGTTTTTAATTTTGAAAAGACACTGGTCGAAAAATTAGAGATTTGGGTAAGGTACGACGGTTTAAGTTTTACTTAAATCGCCGCCCGGTAAAAACCGGCCCCTTAGTTTGTTTTTCTTTCCAAAATTTAAGTTTAATAAAAAGCCATTGCGTGGTTAATTTCTAATAATGTTCCTAATTAGCGATTTATAGTCATTTGCGAAAATCAAATTCAATTATTAAAAGCAGTAAAAATGCGGAAATTAAAGTGCGGAAATTAAACATTCACATCTAACCCTAAAAACTAATTACAAAATGGTCCTAATTATTTACAATCTACCCTTTTAATTCCAAATTAAACCCAAAAATACCCCAAAAGCATATAAATTAAACTTCTAAAGCATGCAATTAAAAATTACGAAAAAGTCCCTAAAATTTGGGAAAATTACAAAAAGGTCCCTAATTTTATAAAAAATTACGATTTTTCCCTAAAATGAACCACAACAGTAGAAACAGTCCATAATTAATATGCATAATTGATGCAAACAACTCTTACCAATGCATAATTGACAATACTACATATACATGACTAACACAGGAAGTCAGAATCATACAAGGAGAATTACAAATAACAGAAGCATCAAAAGTGTTTAATTTAAATAGAAATAGCATGCATCCATATGTAAGTTGAACATTTAACATTTAGCATTTCACTTCATCAAGCAACCTTCACAACAGAAATGTCATTCAAAGCTATTTTGTTTTCAACATTTCATACATACTGCCATTCTACAATTCTGCATTTTACAACAGCTTCTGAATGCTATCGATTACTTAAACAATTCCAATTAGGAAGAATTATCAACCATATTTTATACACTAAACAGCCCTTATATACACTAAGCAATCCATCCAAACATTTTTATCTCATCAATAGTCATTCCACAAACCACATTTGACAAGACAGTCTATGCATCAAATGACAATTGCAAACCAATCCCTATATGCATTGAGCTTATCAAATCTGTCTACACCTATATATAACTTCTCTAAAATGCTCGCTAATGCGTAAAGACAGCCAAAACAGTTTATATCATATGCAAACACAGTAGCTACATCCTATTTAAGGCATGATCATCTGTCAACAGAAGTAGGGACAGGCAACAAAATGAATACCCAAAACAGATTCAAACATTAGCACAGAATGATCTCTGGAAGCTAACAGAAACATTACAGCTTTTTTGAACAAAATACCAACAGCCATAAAGACCATAGACTTGAGCGGGCTAAACATAAGCTGGAAATGTAGAAATTAAACAGAAACTGGATAGTAATAATATTACTACCCTTAAGCTACCACAAGATTGACATGATCCAAAAAACACAGTCATACTGTGACACCCTGACCTAAGTTCTACGTCATTTTGACGTCATTATATGCATTTTGTGCATTTTTGACTAAAATGCATTATAGTTTGATATGATATATGATATGAAAATTAAGTAAATGATTTGGATATGTTTTGAATATGATGATATATGATTTGAATGAGAATTT
>CANUEY010239527.1:0-10503 GCA_948099555.1 Croton setiger
TGTTGAAATTTTTTAACATTTGTATCATTTTATGAATAATTATTTCATTTGCTTTATTTGTATGTTTGTTATGTTGTTGTTGGATTGAATTATTATGATTTTATTGAATATTGAACTTGGAATATTACATAGATTAAAAAAATATTTCAAATGAAAAATTTGGGTTTTTTTACTAAGTATTAACGAGCTCGAGCTCGAGCTTCAGGACAAACGAGCTCGAGCTCGAGCTTAAAATCGAGCTCCAAACGAGCTCGAACTCGAGCTTATATACGAGCTTGAACTCGAGCTCGAATGCTACATGAAACGCGCAAATTTCCGATCCTTAAAACGAGCCGAGCTCGCGAGCTTCAAACGAGCCGAGCTCGCGAGCTTCAAACGAGCCAAGCTCGCGAGCCTTAAACGAGCCAGCTCGCGAGCCTCAAACGAGCCAAGCTCGTCGAGCCGAGCTCGAGCTTTGATATTACCAAACGAGCTCGAGCCGAGTTTTCATTTTGAGCTCGAACCAGAGCTCGAGCTCGATAAAATTTAAACGAGCCGAGCTCGAGCATCACAGTACTCGGCTCGGCTCGGCTCGTTTGCACCCCTAAGCGCGGGCATCCTTCTAGTCAAAATGAAAGCAAGAAAATTTTTTATATATCCCATTTGCTTTTAGAGCAACTTAATAAATACCACAATTTGGTTTTTTAGTTTGCAAAAATATCACAAAACTTAAAACCCCAAACATATACTACAAATATTTTTAATATTGCATAAATAACCCTGCATCAAACAAAACACGTGGTCCTGTCATTTACAGCGACCAAGCACTAGCCTTCCTCGTAAAAGACCTTCCTCGTAAAAGACCCTAGCCACCGACACTATGAATGGCAACAAGGCTGCTTTGCCGCTGCCGTATAAAGACGCCGGAATCTTTAACTTTGATCATTTAATCATTCATTTCACATTTGTAACTCTTTTTGATCTTGTATAAAAATGTAAAATATAGATACTCAGTCAATTGCTTTTACAAAACTCCGCCTTTCTTTTTGTTTCCTGAGAATATATTGCCAGAAAAAATAGAGAATGGTGGCGCTTACTTGTTCAACACACCAATTTTAAGCTTCCTTTTAATTGTTCTGGATCATAGGCAGGTGAATTATCTAATATTTTAGTTTGAAAATTCTTAATTCTTCTTCTTTTTTTTTTTTTTTTTTTTTTTTTTTATCTTTCTAATATTCAGTTTGTCCATTATTAAACTCCATTTATGCAGTTTTTCTATTCCACGTTTAGCATTTGGATTGGACCTAGCAAGAATTATGAATATCAGAGGAAATAAATTCGTTAGGATTGTTCTTTCATTTAACAAAGAAAATTCCGTTTCTGGACATTGTTTTGGTAATTTTCTACTTTTTCTAAGATTGTGTAGAATCCTAACTAGCCAGGGTGTGATACAATTATCAAGCACTAGTTGATTTATGTTTAATCCAATCAATGGACATAATTGGTTCGGATCACCTTCTAGAAATTGATTTTTTCAAGCCTATGTTTGTTTCCTTCCTTATTTTTGCAAGGGAAACGAAAAGAAATTTGTAGAAGAAAAGAAATGAATAGAATAGAATTGTGATTTCCGTTCCCTTGTTTGTTTTTCTTAAATGCATCATAATCTTGCTTCTAGAAATTATGCTACGAAAATTGGTTAAAAAAGTAAAAAAAAAAAAAAATGAAAGAGAGGTAGCAGCAGGTTGCAGAGGAACAAAGAAGAAGAAAGTTGTATCAAAGAAGGATGAGAAAGTGGTCAAATAAGCATAATAATCTCTCAACATTTTGATTTCCCTCTGTTTCACTCCATTTTAGAGAGAAATCAAAATGAGCATATGAAGGTAAGTGGAGGGTAATAATTTCATTTACTTTCTCCTCCAGATTTTTGCTTATGGCAATCCAAACAATCAAAATTGAGGAAATTAGTTTTCATTTCCTTTCTCTTCTCTTCGTTTCACTTGAAACAAACAGAGGCTGAATGCTTGATCAAGTGCATAAATTATCATTATTTTGGATTGGTCGATACCAAGTGGACGAAAATAAAAAAAAATAAATTTATTTTTAATTGAAAATAGAAGAAAAAAATTAAAATAAATTTATTTTTGACTGGAAATAAAAGGAAATAAAAAGAAATAAATATATTTTTCAGCTGCCAGCGATTAAAGATGGTGGCAGTTAGAAAGAAATAAATTTATTTTTTCGCAATTGCCCACGACCGGTGGTCCGCGATGGTGATGAGACATGAGACACTTGAAAAAATAAATGTATTTCTAATAACCAATTTAGGAAATTAAAAAGAAATAAATTTATTTTTAAATAGTTGGTTAAAAAAAAATATAAATAAAGGCATATGGGTAAAATAATATTAAAATATGGTATAAAAGTGGTACAAACATAAAAGTCGTATATGCTAATTCAATACATTAAAAAATGGTATCAGCTACAATTTTCTTTGGTTTTATACACGAAATTTAGTTTGGGGTTCGTAAGTAAATGGACATAATTTTTATTTTAATTTTTGAGTAAAAACTAATTTTTTATTTTAATTTGGAAAATGATTTCATTATAAAAATAATATAAAAAAAGACATTTAGTTAATATTGTACTGCTGTTTTATAAATATAAAAAAAATATTGTACTACTATTGTACTATTTTTTATCACTATTGTATGAGTATTGATTAACTGCATTTATTGTATAACTATATACTAAAATTATAGAGTTTGTAGTCTAAAAATTCTATTAAAATCTAGTTAGTGTCTTGAATTTGTTTTTAAAATTAAAATAAAAAATAGTTTATTTTTATATATTCCAGTATAGTTTAGGGTTATCTCAAATGGACCGGGCTCCGATCCCAAATGACAGTCCACACCCAACTCAAAACCCTGATATTTATGTGCGGAAGTGTTTACAAACCCTAGCCAACTGGGAGCAGCCGAAGAGGACGCCATAACCCTAGAGCAGAGAACTCATCATCCAAGCATTTTTCCGGGAAAATGGCTGCTGGCAAAAAAACAGTAAGTTACTTCTATTACGTTTTTCTTGTTCCATACCTCTTCCTCTGAATTCCTTCTCAAATTTCTTACTGATATACTTATTTGGTGATATTACAGAAGAAGACCCATGAGAGCATTAACAACAGATTAGCTCTTGTTATGAAGAGTGGAAAGTACACTCTTGGTTACAAGACTGTGCTTCGGTCGCTCAGGTCCTCAAAAGGTGAAAATTTTTTCTTTTGCTGTTTCATTACTGGTTACATTTTTGTTTGGATTTGATATTAATTTGTGCGTTTTACTTTTTGATAGGCAAGCTTATTATAATTTCAAACAATTGCCCACCACTGAGAAAGTCTGAGATCGAGTACTATGCCATGCTTGCTAAGGTTGGAGTTCACCATTATAATGGAAGTAAGTCTTCACTTTTATGATTTATTGTGGATCTTCAATGATTACATATTTTTCATCTTGCTGTTCACTTGAGTATAAGGTTCTACTTTTATGAGAAATACTCTTATTCTTTGCCCTCTTTTATTAGTTCTAATAAATTGAGGTATGATATCGTCATCAGGTAGCTCCATTAATTAAGGAAAAACGAAATGAATTCAATGTTGAAGCTTTTGGGTTATTGGGAGATGGCTTGATAATCTCTTTTTCTCGGATTTCATTCTTGTGCAAGTCAGACTTGTATTTTGTATTAGCTTTATGCTTTTGTATGATTGTTTGAATATTTCTGAATTGTTTATTAGTTACAGTTTTTGCAGATTTTTTTTTCAGTATATTTCTTACGCATATCTTCAGGGTTCCTTGATATATATTTATTTCGATTTTGAAAATAAAGGTCAATATAAGAAATATCTTTATTCTTTTGAACCTTCTGCAAACAAATATCAAATCATAACATCCACGAAGAGACTAACTGATTACACCACATACAGAATATATTGTCATTTACAAGAAAGCAAATGAGTATCATTTCTGATAAAAAGTGCTTAATGTCATCTGTTAGAGAGTATAGACTTGTCTAGATTTTGCTGTATCCATCATTGCATATGTGTTCTTAGACTTAGTTTAGTAACTAGTTATTGAAGCTTCAAAAATGGTCTGCTGAGCCCCAGACTTTCATATGGATATCTTTGTATTTTGTTGGATGATTATAACTTTGAAACTGATAGAGTTTCATCAATGTGGTTTTCCAGACAATGTTGACTTGGGAACTGCTTGTGGGAAGTATTTCCGAGTTTCTTGCCTGAGCATTGTTGATCCAGGTGAGGTGTTTATTTTCTTTTCAGCATTAGGTTGGACTCTATATTTTTTTCGTTCCACTGACAGTTAAATCAAATATGTCTGTTTTGCAGGTGACTCTGATATCATCAAGAGCCTTCCTGGTGATCACTAAGCAGAATTACATTTATCTTTCCTTTTTAGAACATCAGAGTGCTCTGCCTGTGGACTTTCCTTTTTCTTTTTCTTCCATTTCCTATGAAATCAAATGATAGTTTGGACTGTCAAATTTTGGTTAGTATTATAATGACAACTTACCTTTTTTATGTTTGATCTTTGGGAAATGATTTAAATATCAAGATATGCTTTTGCCTAGTTATACATGACCATGCTGAGTCTGAAACACATTCTTGGGGTATTAATTTACTAAAGAATCCGTAATGCTTGTCTGTTTAAAAACCTTGGTCATAGTGTCTTGTTGGAAATACTTTGATTTTGGATGGTGAATAAACAACACTGATGGAGCCTTGAGTTTTAGATGGCGAGGGATTTGGCAGCATTGAGACGTCCGGTGATTGTTGGCTGAAATTTGGATGTCCAACATTAGGATGAGCTGGGAGAATTTCTACCTTCTATAATATATATTTCAAGATCTGGCACATTTCTTTCAAAACAAAAACGTTAGATTTTAAAATCTAAATACGGATTAGTGTTTTAAATAGGACAGCACAAACATCAGAGTAAAAAGAAACAAGGCCAATAGCTGGATTTCCATTGGAAGCTGACATCCATAGCTAGCGAGCCAGAAGTACATGATTAGATTCTCCCTTAATATGATATTCTTCACTTGCCATGCCAAGTCCTTATTAGAAACAACTGTATATGACGAAACAACAAAGCATCAGGACGATGAGGTTGGTAGGCGCAACCTGTGCCCCTGTTTCGACTTCCAAGCATTGTGGGCTTTGAGGCCAATAAACGCTCCTCAACAGAAGTTTTCAGGTTTCCTGAGAAGTTCGAAGCCATGAATCCAAGTTCCATTTGCATTATGCGCTACTCTGCCGTTTCCTTGGACAATCAACAGGCTCCATTCGTGTTGAGATTAAACCATCCCTCATTTAGGCATTTCCAGGTATCAAACATTGTCAAATCTACAAATAGCTAAGACAGTGCTAAGTGTTCAATTTTTATTGGTTTATGCAATATGGTCTGGATGAAGTTTGATAAGGCAAACTACAAAATTGAACTCTTTTTTAATAGAAGTTTGCGAATCACCCATATTCTTTAAATCATTTTGAGGAACTTCATACAAGAATAATGGAGGACGTTACCTTCAAGTAAAACAAGGTATAGAATCAGCCACCTTAGCTATACTATGAACATTTTGATTCGTGGATCTTTTAGCCAAAGAAAAAGAGACATCAGATAGCTTATATAACTGAGGTTTACAATCTTGAATCAACAAAGAAAAACAAGAATTCCCCTCTTGTTCTGAAGGCACTGCATTTATCAGACTAGAGAATCTGATTCAATGATTTACGGGAAACAATTTAAACCCTTAATCCAACTCAACGCCTCCCTAAAATATAAAACCTTTCCCATTGTAGCATCATTTGTACCATGAAGTACAACTAAATTACCTGTACAATATCCACCATGATGATTTCTGATTATCATACCACAACCAAACTCCCCCGATGCCTAAACAGAAACATCAATATTGCCTTAACTTTTAAATGCTCTATCAACCATGGAAAATTTTTAACTAAGAGCCTCCATTTTCAAACGATTTATTCAATTCACTTTTAGAGCATTTACAATAAAATTTAGAAAAAAAAAAAAAAAAGAATTTTTCCTATATTTTCAAAAATTGAATTAATTTATGTTATAATAGTTTGTTTTATTTTTATGTTTTAAAAAATTATATTATTTTTTGATCTTGTTCCTTTTTTTAGCAAATTTAAGTTTTTTTTTTTTTTTTTTTTAAAAAAATTATTATGATTTAAATTTCTGATCTTAAGTCAAGTATATGCATCACTTTAAATATAAGAGATAGATTCTTTGTATCTTGTGTCTTTTTGTTGCCGAAAAAGGAAACAATGATGCAAATTAATAGTGCATATTAGTACGATATTATTTTGGATTAAAATAATGTATATTTATTAGAAAAGCTAAAACAAAATGATTGATAGAACAATCTTTTAGATTTTATGACAAATAGATATTTTAGTAAAAATTAATCTTATATTTCTTAATTTTTGTCATTTGTACATTTCGGTGACAAAAAGGCATGGACACAAAAGACCTTAGATTCGTCATTTTTGAAATGGGTTGAAGTGATACCTAAAATTAAAGAACCACTAACCAAAATCATTTAATCATTCAATTGAGTTGTTACTCTTGAGGGTTTCTTCAATGGACATCCTCGCTGACCAATAGAACAACTTCAGATAACGTCGATCGTCTGAAGGGAGTGAAACTGATGGTGGTGAATCTCAAATTAAAAAATCCAAATACAAATTACAGTACCTTAACCAAATTTAAATTAAAGAAATAAAATGGTCAATTGTAAAATAGAGACAAGATGTAAGATGGTTGATCGGTGATGGAAGAGAGACAAGTATCAAACCGATTTGAAATTTAGCAAGAGGAAGAAATGAAAGAAAGGAAAAAAAAAAAAGCCAGATGCCAAATCAGAAAACGCGAAAATGGAATAAGAAAAAGGCTATAGTGCCTCTGCCCTTAAATGGCGTAGTCAAGGAGGGACTCTTGGTTTAATTTGTTCGGTTTTTTTTAACTGGACTAACCAATAATTTTAGTAATGCTGTCAGGTCAAGACTGGTGTGCAACTAGACCGGAGTGCAGCAAAACAAGTCTTAAAATAATTAAATAAAATTCAAATGTAATCAAAACTTTAAATAATTTATATGCAAATATTACAAAATCATTAAGTGAGGATTTCTTAAGCTACAAAATGCAGAATAAACCAATACTTTATATACGATTCTGTTGACGCTCGATTTTTTATCCTAAAATCTAAAAAGAAAATATCCAAATTAAAATTATATTTATTTTATTTTTAGTTCTAGTTTCTTTTTATTTTGAAAAATTAAGAAAATAAAAAAAATTTAAAAGGGAAAAAATTTAAAAGTAAAAGAAAAGAAAAAAATGAATGGATAAAATGAAAAAAAGGGTATTTTTGAAGAAAATTAAATGAAGTAGGGAAAAATTGAAAGTTAAAAGGGAAGGAATGATGTAATTGAAATAGAAATAAAAGATTAGGGGGTCAAAAGAAGAAAGGAAAAAAGAAAAGAGGAAGAAAGGAAAATAAAGGTATAATTTTGAATCGAACCTGATCGGTTCGATTCAGAATTATAATTCTGCCTATTTATAATTAAGCAAAACGCTGTGTTTCAAGGTAAACGACGTCATTTTGAGTTTTAATAAAAAAAAAAGAATCAAAAGATAGGTGAAGAACATCGAAGGAACTCCTTCAAACTGAGAACTGAACAAACAGAAACGAGGAACAGAGGACAAAGGCAGAAGACAGAGATGAAGGAAGAAGACAACGAAGGTAGGAGATGATTGTAGCAAGAGCCAATAGAGAACTACCTCCAACATAACAGAATGCTACGTAGGGACGCTAGAGAAAAAGAAGGAAAAAGTAGAAGCGGACGGAGGGACGCAGACGCAAGGGGATAAAAGCGAAGCGAGGCAACAACCAATGGAGGATTCCAGAGAGAGCATTCGAGATTGGGGGAATTCCAGAAGAGAGAGAATCAAGAGAATTAGGAAGAAAATTGTTTAAGTTTAGTTTTTAGGGTTTTGAATTTGTAATTTGGGGGTTTTTGGAATTCTGTCTACGATTAACTCCTTATTTTTGTTTGTGTTGATTCTAATATCAAAAACAATTTGATATTGAGAATCAATTTTGAATACAAACATCGTTTTCTTCCTCCGATTGTAAAAGAAGTTGTTACTGTAAAGACCATTTGGAGTTTTCAATTGAAATCAATTCTAAGGGCCTGGAGTGAGGTATTTCTAATTCATATTCTGATTTAATTTTCTTATTCAATGATGCGTGGGATCGTTTGGGAACCATATTGAATCTGGTTCCTCAGGCCTGCTTGTTTGTTCAATCCCTGAAATGAATTTAATATATAGTTGTGTTTCTGTTTATTGTTTATCATGATAACTGGGGATGTTTATTGATTCCGGAGAATAGAAATTTGTTTCTCCACTTTCTGTTAATTGGTTTTGGATCATCATTATTTTCTGCATTTCTTTGTTTGATTACCATGTTTTGATTCTGTTTGGATATGGTTTCCAATCTCTTTTGGCTGAAATGTTTGTTTTCATTGAGTCTGTTGTTGGTATGTCTCGAAACCAAATGAGGAATTCATATTTCAACTGTTTCTTTAACTGTTTGGGTTGTTTGTTGGCTTCAACCATAGTCAATATTTGGAACATGTAACTCTTTGCTGCAATATGTTCATATTATGCATGTTGCGTTGTTTTAAAATGCTTCAAGAAATCTGTTTGCTTAGATAATTAGCTTCACAATATGTCACTGCAGTTTAACATGTAACTACCCATTTGTTCCTACATTTCTATATATACTTTATTCATAGTTTTGCATTTTGTTCTTGCTCAGGTGTTGTTTAAACTGATTAGAGATTGTATTATTAATTGGGAGGCAGTTTGATGCTTATTGTTGATTGAGTTAAGTCTGCTGTAACTGAATGTCAAACTCAGAGATGTTAGAAATGTTTTTATCCCTCTTTTATTACTGGTTATTAGCACCTGTTGCGGATCATATTTGAAACTGAGATTACATATAGTAATAGGGACTGGGTGTTGCAGAAGTAACAAACTACATTTTGGTGATATTATAATCTTCTTTGGTTAAATGATTGGCAGCTTATCGTGTTTAGTTGATTGCTGAAATTGCTATATGTTCAAATGAAATTAGGCAGAATATGTTTGAGATTGTTGCAAATCATGCATGATGTCTTGTTATTCAAAAATATTTATGATTTAAGACTGTTTTAAGATTAAAAAAAGAATGAATAAGCACATTGTTGAAGTGTTGAACATTTGAGTGATCAAATTGAGAGTTGTTAGAAGCATGTGATTCCCTTGCTGAAATTCTGTTAATCTTTTGAGTTTGGGTTACATTTAAAACAAATTCATATAGGAATGAATGAAAAGCATTAAAATTGAAAATGGGGACAAATTTGTAATTTTAGGAAAATAAAGGGATCAAATTGCAATTTTTCATGTTTAGCCCCAAATTGTCCATGTTGCATGCTTTATGTGTTATTTGAGTTGTTTCGGGTAAAAATGCATGATTTTGAGCTGTTTTGGTAATTCTTAATATTTCAGGGACTTTCTTGTAATTTTTCATAAATGTTTTATATGTTCATTTTAAATGCTTTTAGGGTATTTTTGGGTTTGAATAATTAATTTGGGGATTAAAATGATAGATTGTAAATAATTAGGACCATTTTGTAATTAGTTTTAGGGTTTGAAGGATTTACTTTTCGCACTTTAATTTCCGGACTTTACTGCTTTCGTATGTTTGAATTTTATTTTCGCAAATGACCGATTATCGCCAATTAGAAACATCGCTAGTCTTAATCACACAACGGCTTTTTTATTAAAACTTAAATTTTAGAAAGAAAAACAAACCAAGAGGGCGGTTTTGCCAGGCGGCGGTTCAAGTAAAACTTAAATCGTCGTACCTTACCCCCCTTACCCGATTTTTGAAAATTTTGACCAGCGCCTTTTCGAAAATAAAAACGGAGTCATTTTTCTAAAAATTTAAAATTGGTGTCCCGAAATCCGGTGGCGACTCGTAAAAACGTTTTTTAAGATCGACTAGTTTCGACATCGGGCAACTAAAATTGTTTTGTCACCATTTTTGGTAAAAATCCAAAATCACACCGAAAACTGAACATCAACAGATTCAGAAATCAATCTAAAATAGAAAACTAAACAAACTAACTGTCTCGACTTGAATGCTCGACTCAAGCATAAAGGAATTGAGTATCATCTTCGCGGAATATCATTGTAGCGTCCTCTCTTATACCTTACGTTATAAAACATGTCATATATTTTTTTTTATAAACTTATATCACCATTTTGATTATCATGTTAAACTATATCATCATATAATAACTTAACATATAATATACATTTATCAGATATTAAACATAACCAATTATTAAACATACCAAATTACTACTATTTACTTACATGTCAT
>CANUEY010239647.1:0-77683 GCA_948099555.1 Croton setiger
TTTTTCTTCTAACTTTCAGACTTGTCTAGGATGATAAAAAAATAAATATGTAATTATTTAATAAAATCTTAATTGAAAGAATAGATAATTGCTATAGTCATAAAAGGTGAATGGTTGTGCTTTACACAATAAAATTTTATCACATGCATGCAATCTTATTGAAGGTTGCTGGTTTGAGCCTTAATGTTGTCATTTTTTATATTTATAGTAAGTGGGCCCCACAGGTTTTATTTAATAATTAAAATGGTTCGATTCAAATAGTCTGAAGGGTAGATTTGTCATTTTGAAAAAAAACGTTTACTTTAACCGTTGACTAACGGTCAAAAGATCTCAGAGTACAATTTCCAAAAGTTAGGGACTATTTGATACAATTTTAGAAATAGAGAGACTTACGAGTCTATTAGGCCAAACCTTAGAAACCCAATAGTAATTACCCCCAATTTATAAGATACACATTTGAATTCGTTGCTTATACAAAATATTTTCTATAACATCCTTCTATAATACATACATACAAATCATAAACAAAATAGTAATTTTATTCCAAAACATTAAATAAGTACAATTTATTTAATACTTCAAAATTTAGATTGCTATTTAGATTGCTAATAATGTACTAGCTTAGCTCTGCTTAAGGCTAAGTTCCACCTTATGGAGTTGAGGTTGAAAATTTTTAACTAAATTTAAAATTGAGCTCGGCTCATACGAGTTTCATTTGGGTTTATCTCAATAATATCTTAAATGTATTAGGTTCGATAAATTAAAAAAAAAAAAACATTTTAAAACTTTTTTTATTAACATTTATATAAAAACAGGTCTGCAAGCATGCTCGGTAAAAGCTCGCAAAAGGCTTGATTAGAC
Organism: Croton setiger; assembly: GCA_948099555.1. NCBI lineage: Eukaryota > Viridiplantae > Streptophyta > Magnoliopsida > Malpighiales > Euphorbiaceae > Croton > Croton setiger. The sequence goes on from CANUEY010239647.1 coordinate 862, forward strand.
ATACCTGAGTTTATGAATCAGACTCAATTTTTACTCATTTGTTAATTGAACTTTTAAATTGGATTTGAATTTGCATCATTTATATTCCCAACTGAGTTGGAATGAATTTTTAATATGTTGAAATTTAAGTAGCTTAGAAAGTCCAAGTCGAGTCCAAATTCAAGTAGCTTGCGATTAAAATTGATTCGTTTATAATCTTTAGAAAGCTCAACTCTTTTATACTAATGAGAAATTGTAGTTAATACCACTTTTTTAATGTTTTGATTTAGTAAATATTACTTTTATATTTTTACCACTATTTTATATACATATACTCTTATTTATATTATCTTTTTTTTCTTAAACAGATGCTTAAAAATAATTTTATTTCATTTTATTTTTTAAACTTGTTGTTAAAAGTTAAATTTATTTATTTAAATGCATCCTGCCTCAGTATTACTACCGGAGCACCACCATCTACCACTAGTTGCCGGAAAATAAATTTTTCTTACAGCTGCCGCTGTCTCCAGTCGTTGGAAAATAAATTTATTTCTTTTTATTTCTTTGCACTTCCGGCCACAAATAAATTTATTTTCTTTTATTTCCAACAACTAGTTTAGAAAATAAATTTATTTTCTTTAATATTCTCATGAATTTAGGACAAGTTTGTTAAAGTATAAAGTTTTTAGGGATCTATTTGCAATTTATTAAAAAGTGAAGGATTGAAATGAGAATTTGTACATTAATCATCTCCTTCCTCAATCTCACGACACAAACTGCAACTAACCTAAACCTAGCTGCCATTCCTTCAGTAGTAGCCATGACTATTGAGAATTGTGCTTCGCATTTGCTAGATGTGGACACCGATGGTCGCGCAAACAATGTAAAAGTGTATGGGCATTGCTGCCAGTCTTTATCTTCTTCGCGTAACAGACCTCTACTTTTCATGGAGGATGAATCCCACGACCAAATCGAGGCCGCTACTTTTCGTCACCGTCCAGTTGTCGTCAAGCTTCACGCAACAAAGCAAAAAGTTGAGGTCTAATTTCCTCATTGTGGTAGTCGAGAAAGGATAGTACAAAAATGATTTAAATTAGTTAGGTTTTAGTTTGTGTGGGGCGTGTTTTTTGAGAGTAATTATAATTATGAATTTGTCAATTTTGTGATATTTTTATAAATTTAATATTTATTTGTGGTATTTATTAAGTTTGTCCTAATTTGATTGCCATATTTTTTGAGCTAATTTTTTTGATACAAAGAAAGCCGCATAAGCTATTTTTTTTAAATAACATTAAATTATATGCATTTATTAAATTTATATATAATGTGCACAATTAATAGGGAAAATAGAAGTAAATATATAGCATTTTGATTTTGGTGTTGTATATGAAGTAAATATTACAAAATTTTAAAAGTTAATTTCTTTTAGAAGATTTAAATATTTCGGCCCTAAGTAAGATATAAAAAGAATTTTTTTTTTTTTAAAACACGTTTATAACTATGAAAAAAAAAAAAAAAAAGATGAAGTTTACATTTTAGCATGAAGATTGAAATTGGTTGGATGCCAAATAAAATGCATTAGAATTAAAAGTAGTTACTTCACACCTTAAGCATGCTCACAGTCTCAATAAACATTCTAAAAACATTTATTTCTTAAATACGATTCTCCATCTTCAGAACAAAACAATTCCTTATAACTTACTTATGTTTAAAAGAATCCTGGCCGACAACACAATATTCTAAATAAAAAACTCTTAATTATTATATGCATATAATGGTTATTTTCATATTAGCATGTAAATTAAATACTAAAATATCATTACACACTAATTTAAATAATACGCTATCAAACAAAGTAATAATATAGACATTATTATTTCATTATATATATATATATATAGAAATTGTTATTATTACTAGTGCTCAATACAATAAGCATTTCATATTATAGAAAATGTTGATGAAACGAGTTTACGATTTGTCATCATATATACGATGCTATAAAATAAGGTTAGGTTAAATTATTATTTTTTCGAGAATAGGTTTATTAGAGTTTAAAATTATTATTAATACTCAAAACCGATGGGAGTACCCATAGATTTATGGAAAAAGTTGTGGAGGTGATATACAGTACCCCTGAAGTTCTTAATCCTATATATTTCATTTCAAAAACTTATTCTTAATCTTCACAATTTTTAATTATAAAAATGCGAACTAGTGCGTATGTATAAATAAGGAAAGAAGGAAAGGTGTATTTCAGTTGGTATGAAATGAAATTTTCCTTATTCCAATTTCGTTTCAAAATATTTCAGTATTTAAAATTTCATTACATACCATTTCAAATATTATTCAAATTTAAAAATTTCATTCCATACTATTCTAATAAATTCGGTATGGTATTCCGTAATTTCAAAATTTGCATTATATATAAAATATTAGAAACATAAATTTCAATATTCTTTAATTTAAATATATATTAAAATTAAAAATAGTATAAGATTAACATAAATCATAAAAATAAAAGTTTAAAATCACTAAACAAATGAATGAAATGAAATTATTTAAGTTTGAATATATTTAAAATTAAATTGCTATATTGATATTTAGTTTTTCATTTCAAATAATTATATGAACTTCTATACCTATGTCATAATAGTCTTGATAAATCTGAACATTGAAAAAAATTGATTTTTTAGTATATATATATAAAAAGTTGTATGTATAAAAATCTAAAATATCAAAATTGAAATTCTGAATTTTATTATAACATTTCATTTCATATTTCAAAATTTTATAAAATACATATAATTCCGTATTCCATATTTGAAAATTGCAATCCAAAAAATGCTAAATTAAGTGTGTGAGTGTTGATTGGAAAGGTAAAGATGTGGACTCCTCTCCTACTTTTCCCTTCTCTATAAATGCTAGCAGCCACAATCAAATTTTGGACAATCACCATTAAATATTTCATTTATCCAGTTGCTTGAATTGGATATTTTACTCCTTAAAAATACACCTACTTTTTGGGCTACTAACTTAACCTTCTACTCATATGTTAAGATTCCTTAACCTAGTAGGCAACTCAGCATTTCTCAAGCTTTGATGCATGGCTTCAATGTTCTATATTATTTTAGAACACTTTATGTATTTCTAAGTTTTCCTGGATAACAATTAATAAAATTAATTAATTGAAAAAATTACACCTAATTTTGAACCCATAATATAATCCATTGAATTTTAAACCCTTTCCCACTTCTTGTTGCCGCCGTCACTAGTCTTTGTTTGAGATTGGACAGCTGTCCTTCGCAGCCGATCCCAAATTCTGGTCACGCCATCTAATTTCTGCCTGTCGGTCTAATCACTCTTCCATTTTTTTAGTCCGGTCCAACTTCCTCGTATTCTAAAATTTTTGGGTTTTTTCTTATTCCATAGTTTGTCAAATAGCTAATTTGAGTTCTAAATTTGTATTGGATTATGTTTTTCCTAAATAAATTATGGTTGCAACTTTTTTTAAATTATTTGTTATGTAATGCAAGTTTTTTTTTTCTTCTAATTTTTACTAATTTTTTCAAATATATCAAATATTGGTGGGTGTTAAAATATAATGATTGCAATTAGTCACTTTTCAGCTTATGATTTAAAATATTTGTTTCATTCTACTTGAAAATCAAGGTTATTATAAATGATACACCAGTATTTTTGCTGGATTTGGATCGAATAGTAGGACAAAATATTTACTAAAATTAGTTGATTTCCAATTTTAAAAAAAATAAAGAAATTTATATAAGTATATGCATTAAGGCAAATATAAACCTAGACTAATAAGTAATGAGGTCGCATGCAAAATGCAAATGGTAGAAAATGGTCAATGAGATATAAAAAAGTGTACACGCCAAATGATTTGCACACATCACATCACCAACCATCATCATCGCCACTTTAAAAACTCCATTGATTGATCAAAGGAAGTAAATATCAGTAATAGGCCCAATGGCAAAGTTTGCATTAACCCCACCATTAGATAAGCTCTGATACTTGCAATCCGAAAAGGATGAATATGCCATGCCTTGCTCATCAAATCTCTGCTTCACCTTTTTCTTCTGCATTATGTCTTTTCTGTTATCTGTTTTCAGACTCCTCAATCTTCCCATATGAATTTCATCATCTTGTAGCTTCTTTTTTTTTTTTTTTTTCAAACAAATACTGCTTTCATCCTAAATATTATTATAATTATTATTATTACTAGTATTATTTTCTATTTTTATGAATACCAACTAAACATTCTTCAACATATCATGATCTTATTGTTTCTAAAGAAATGTCCATATTTAATGTCCATTTCAATTAGAAAAATTTATATTTTGTAGATACATGAAGTTAGTTTATATTTAAAACATGAAAAAATAAAAAATTATATATATATACCTTTTATAAACTTATTTTATTGATATATGTGCTTATACAAAGTGAAAATGGAATGAAAATCAAAGTAACTAGAAATAATTAAAGTTGCACTTTTCAATCACTTTTTCCTAAAATATTATAAAATAATTAACTTATTTTTTCTTCATATATATATATATATATATCATTTTATTTATTTTCTACGCATGCACTTTTTATATAATTCAAGTTGATAATTATAATATTGTGAATATTTATATGATTAAGATTCCTTTTTCAATATATGTAAAAATAAAAATGAAAATTTTAGTAATATTTTTCAAATGATATATATACATTTTACATTTTTATAGTATCAAAGATGAAAAGATTGAAAGTCAGAAATTATTGTTAGGTGACATCACGATATTATTTCCTGGCATTCATATGATAGGCATTACTTTTAATATAAGTCTTGGTGTGCATGAAGTTTTATGATTAATGGAGCTTATAAATTGGTATATATAAGATTAGGAAGCATTATGGCAACTGGTAATGGGTGAAAGGTATCCAATGACTCAAGTACCAAAATGTGTATTTAGCGTGAAAAAAGAAAAAGTAATGATGGAAAGTAAATTACAGAGGTTGATAATATGAAGAAGGAAGAACTAATTATGATGCTAGTCGTGCTTCTTAATTGTCCTTTTCTAATTATCTCATTAATTATCAGTCTAAAACACGATTTTGCTCTTTATCAATGGCTCATTGTTTTCTTTTCTATGATGGGACCCTAAACTAATCACATTTTCTGAAAAGAGGATTCTGATTGAAAAGTATCATTTTTCACTAACTATTTAGTCAACAAACGATCATTGAAATAGTTATAAATTGTAATGTTGTTGCATTGCTTGTTTTTGCCTATACCTGCATCAGTAAAAATGTACTAAACCAGTCCAGTTTTGACAAAGTAACGGTACCATATGAATTTCGGACTATTGTTCAAACTTTTTGATTTTTTGGATAGCATTTTTGTCCCTGTCAACGACTAAAATATCAATTTAAGAAACATAATTTAAAATTTTTTAGTATTAATTTCATATATTAAGTGGAGATAAATAATTTTATCCAAATAATAATAATTTTCTTCTCACTACAAGAAAATAAAATCGGTTACTAGTTTTCCCTGGTCTTCCACAAACCCGTTGGTTCCAATCGTTCATACTTATTTGGAGTTTACTAAAAGAAAGAATAAATAAAAATAATTAAAAAAAGAAATAGAGGAAATAAGGAGTTGAAAATAATGAGACATCGTAGAAAATAAATGAAAAGATATTACGTTCATTGTTTAATAAAAGGAAGATTGGTAACAATTGAAAAAGCATTTAGAAAATATAGAATCATTTGAATATTAAGACTATGTCATCGAATATATAGAGAAACACATTCTGAGTTTATTTCATATTTATTCTCTAATTTTATAAAGATATATCTATTTTGTTTATACACAAAGAGAAAAGGAATTAATATTAAATGGAAATTCTACACTAATAATGAGGAATAAAAATAGCATTTACCGTTTAAGTAAAATTGTATTGTTACATGAGGAAATTTTGATAAAATATTTATCCATTTTTATATTTCTCAAAAATTTTGCATGGCAAAAATGGCTGCAACGCCAACTTCTTTACACAGTAAATTTGAAAGTTGAAGAAACATTAAAATTAAAGCAGCGGGAGAGGCTATTAGAGATTGCCTAACCTATCCAATAATTTAACTCACCTACTGCCTAAGATATACACATCTTTCTTTTTTTTTTTTAAAAAAAAAAAAGTCTAAAAATGATAAACTATTATTCTATTATAGGTTTTCAAAAATTACAAATTAATTAACTCAATTTATTTTTTTTTTCAAAAAAAGAAGAAGAACCAAACCTAATAAATAAGCCTTTAAATTCTTGCCTACTTTCTTTTAATGAATCACTTACAGTTACACATTTGAATATTTAAAATGGCTAATTTACAAATTTCATCCATGATTGGTTATTCTTGTCTGTGTACCACTTAATAATCTCCTTTTTATTTACTTTCCTCAAATAATTTTATATTTATCAGTTGTTTTCTCTCCTTTTAATAATGTTTTTAGAGGAGTTATTTTCAATCATTCACAAATACTACCGGTTAGATGTTGCCCCGTAAATTTTGTTTTCTTATTCGACATGTAAGGGGCGAAATCCGAGTTCAAAACTAAGGGAGTAAATTATTAATATTAAAAAATAAGATATAAAATAATAAATATTTTCAATATTTATAAATTATTTAAAAAATTACATATTATTTTAAAAGATAAAAATACTAGTAATTATAAAAATTAAATCAATACTGTAAAATTTTAAATGACGACATATTAATAATTACAACTATATGTTATTCTTTCAAAAAAAAAAAAAAATACTCCACGTCCACTCAAGCAACTAACACTAGTAATGAATTATGGATTTATACTTTTTTAAAGTTAATTTGTATGAAAGATTTATTAATTATTGTTAATCTAGTCTATAATATATGTATATTTTTTCATAATTATTAGTATATAATATATTTATTATTTATTATTTCGCACAAATATTTTTTATATTTAGGTGTTTCCCTAAACTTTTGTTTCTTAAATTTTTGAAATTGTCATTACCGTGTCCCTATTTTCGTTTCTGTGCAATATAGCTAGTTCTCTCTTCATATGAGTTTATTTTTATTTTTCTATGAGAGATTTTTTTTTTTTTTTGTTCTGAAGTATTTTAAAAAGAGATGTGAAATTGGTTTCACAAAATAATTTTTAATTTTAAAAATTACCATATTAGACTCATCGAAATACTCAAGTGTCAAATGAATAAAAATTATATAAAAAAAACTATCAAGTAGTCAAACCCATTGATTGAAGCACATTGAATATTTAAGTTAAATCAAATTTTATTTTAAAATTGTAATTTTCATTTTTTAATCAATGGGAGTTTTTTATTTCTGAAAAAAAATATTTATAAGTATTTAGAGAATATCTTAATTCAATAATTGCAAGTTCATTGAGTTCTAAACCTAAAAAGATCTTAAATTGGCATGATTGCTAAATGTTGTAAGAATTGTTGAATACTTAATTATCGGTCTGAAGTCTTACATATCTATTAGGGGCAATTGTATCAATAAAGTATTGTTAAAAATCAATTCATGTTACATATCGATTAGGGGCAATTGTATCAATAAAGTATTGTTAAAAATTAATTCATGTTATGAGAAAAGCCGTCCTTAAATAAAGGTACCTTTCAAAATAATCAAAATTTAAAATTACCATATTTATTTGAGTTAAAAATCATATGGTTAGAATTCAAATTAGGATTGGAATTGGCATAGGTTACATTCAAATTAAAACTGAAATTGGCCTCTTATTTATTAATAAAAAATTATTAATCATTCAAACTTTTTTGTACTACTATATGAATGGGAGGATAAAACAAGATTATTATAATTTTCTTAAAATATATAAATATAAAATTATACTTAAAGTTTGCAATATATATATATATATATATATATATATATATATATATATATATATATATATATATATATTTATTTATTTATTTATGTAAAGGAAAAACAAAAAAAGTGGGATCCAATTGTGGTGTATATAGCTAAGCAGCTAACTGATATAGCTAATGGTGTGGACTCAAATTCCAATCACGCAAATCAATATACGTAAACATTCCTCCATTGTTTGTATCGGCAAGTGCGTTCAAAACTTCCCGCATATTTTAACTAACACATCCACCCTCCGCTTTCCTCTCCCCACCGTTCCCATGCTGCCGTACAACTCTCTAGCCGACGCCGCCGCGGCCCTTGGCCGGAACCTCACTTATGCTGAGACATTGTGGTTCAATTACTCCGCCAACAAGTCCGATTACTTCCTTTACTGTCATAACATTCTCTTTCTTTTTTTAATCTTCTCTATTGTGCCTTTGCCTGTCGTTTTCATTGAGCTTATTCGATCTGCTGGGTTCGAGAAGTATAAGATTCAGCCTAAAGTTAAGCTTTCCTCATCCGAGATGTTTAAGTGTTATAAGGATGTTATGCGGATGTTCTTTTTCGTCGTTGGTCCTTTGCAGTTGGTCTCCTATCCTTCTATAAAGGTCAGATTCAGCAAATTGTGGGTTTTCGTTTTCTGGATTCTAATAATTGTGTAATTAGAAATTTCTGCTGTTAATTTTTTAAATTATTTTGAAAACTATTTTGTGATGTGATGGTTTATGCGAGATTGAGATTTATGGGTTTTGATGTTTACCTTTTGATTTTACCTACACTGATTTTATATTGGAAATCGCATGGATATTATTCTGACATTTCTAGTTTATTCTATTTCTGAAAATTATTCAAATGGGTGAGGTTTCTTTTTCATCACTCTTTTTGCATTGATTATCTAATACACTTTGGTTTGTGGAACCATTGGGTTGGGTTACATTCTCTATATCTCAGTTTCCGTTAGACAATAGGAGATCTGGTAGTTCCCGTCTGTATTCGTTTCCGGAAATTTTGTGTAATGTGCTTTGTGCTGTTTATTCAACTGGTCAGTGGTTTCAACCAAATTGAGAGATTGAGGATTTTGTATATATATATAAAATATTGTAGTGTTTGCTTTTTCTTAAATGGGTGTTTTTAATTATTTGGAAAGACTTTTGAGTTTTTGTATTTCTGAATTTTTTTTTACGGATTTTTTATTGGTTGATGCGTAATCATTTCAAAAGTTTGATTCTTTGGGATGATCAATTTGGTGTTTTTCATGCTTAGAATTTTCTTGTACTCCCAGTTTTCTGCTAACTAAAAATGCTACTTGTCGTATTCTAATATTGATTTGTGGATTCAATTCTTGTACCTGTAGATGATTGGAATTCGGACAAGTCTGCCTTTACCTTCAGGATGGGAAATTTTTCTTCAACTGTTAGTGTATTTCTTGATTGAGGACTATACCAATTATTGGGTCCACAGATTTCTTCATGGTAAATTGGGATATGAGAAAATTCACCATGTTCATCATGAATATGCTGCTCCTATTGGTTATGCTGCACCTTATGCACACTGGGCTGAAATTTTGATCCTGGGAATTCCATCTTTCCTTGGGCCAGCAATGGTTCCAGGGCACATGATCACATTTTGGTTGTGGATTGCTTTACGGCAGATTGAGGCAATTGAGACGCACAGTGGGTATGCATGCTACTGCTTTTCTTGTTCTTGATAAACCTTTATCTGCTTTTGTTGATTGTGACAAAGTGATACCAACTTTTGAATTTCTTTGTTTCTTTTTTCTTTTATTAGTAGCAGTACTGGTAAAGTTCTAGGAGATTTCAAGTATCTTTGTTAGTGATCTACCTTTGATGGGAACCAGAATCAGGAAGACTCTTTTTTTCTTATTTATTCTACTTCTTTACAAGTTCTGATAGTTTTGGTGAATTAGTGGCTATTGCTTTCTTATTTAAAATTTGGCTGTCTTTTCTATCAAATCTACCAAATCAAATTATATGGGGAGAAAAAAGGTTTGACTTACTTAGAGTGCGATCTTTTGGAAAAGTGGTATGGTTTTCTTTAGAGCAAGCCACTGCTCCTCATCAACATAAAAATTCTTTATCCTTTTTAATATTCTGTGTTAAATTTAAATTTTGTTTTTCATATAAGTTGGACCAGATCTTGTTGCATTGTCAATCTTCCTCTGCCATTGCTTGGTTAACTGCTTAGCTTTCACATAATAAAAACTGCAATTTGTGATGCCATGTTTACATTCATTACTTCCTTGTGCATGCCATGGAATGTATTATCATAAGTACCACTCTTGGACTTTCGTTTTTTCTATTTCTTTTTTATTCTTTTTCTCAACAAGTGCACAAATATTGCTCCCCATGCTAGCCTGCTAAGTAGTAAGAGGAGGGTGTGAAGAGAAAAAAAGAAACCGTAGTTACTTCTTCAGGCTTGTTGCTCACACCACATGTTATCAAGTTACCTCAAGTTGGCACTTGGCATATTTATTATATATATAATATATTTCTGGTTGCTACTTGCAAATCTCATTCTCTTTTTAGCTTTCCCACATAATATTTTCTTCAATTCTTGCATGGTTACGGCCAGGAGATGGTAGAAACATGGATCAATAGACAAGAATAAATTAAGAAAAATTGTATATATCATTTTTGCTATCTTGTTCTTTGCTGTGGAATTTCATAGCATACTGGGCTTCCTACCTAGTATATTGAACTTTTCTTGTAGATGCTATCTCAACTAATAATTTGGAATCACCATGTGTTTTACCTGTCTGAAGAATAAAAATTTTTTTCAGAGTTGCAGCTAATGGATATGGATTACTGAATTCTGTTTCTCGATTCAACGTGTATTTGTTCGTTCTCCCGTAGGGTGGATATTGAAGTATTAGAGAAGCATACAGCTAACAATTATGAGAAGCTGTTTTTCTTGCTGTGTTCGCTTAAAATTCATCTGTATGGTACAATAGATAGATGAAGATATAACCCAGTTACTAACAAAATTGGAAGATTTGTTCTTTGTGAATTTAAATATTTTACTTGAGGAATCTTTTTTTGGTGGACAAACAATCAGATTGTCTCCACCATGATGGACGGGGTGCTTAAAGTTATAAGGACGCGACAGAAGATTTTGGTCGTATGAAAAGAGTAATATAATATCAATTCAGGTTGAAATTGTTGGTGTAGTTCAGGGAATATCGTTCATAATTGTTCTCTTCTACTTATTGTTCTATCAATTTTTTCTGGTTATGCAAATAGATGGAATAGCTATCCACTTTTCCTTGTGACAGGAAAGAAGAACAATTGATCGGCCAACTGAGAGAAATGATGCTAGTTATAATGGGGAATTTCATGACTAGTTAAGATGAAGAGCCACCTGAACCAAAATTTGTTTATTTGGATATCAAATTCATTTAGTCATGAAAAATTCTTTTGCTGTTTTGTGCATAATTGATGATGTATGTTCCTTATTACCTCCACTGATGCTTATATCAGGAAGACTTCATTATTCCTGCTGTAAACAATGGTGTCTACCTTTATTCATCTGTTTTAATCTTGATCAGCTGCAACATAAAGTTCAGCAATTTTTCAAGTGCTTTTCTTCATGTGCTTTCTGAATATGTCATGACTTCCCCTGTTTTAGTTTTCAATCAAATAAAGCATATCATATTCTGATGTGTTGTGCAGGTATGACTTCCCCTGGACTCCCACAAAATATATTCCATTTTATGGTGGGGCAGATTATCACGATTACCATCATTATGTTGGAGGCCAGAGCCAGAGCAACTTTGCTTCAGTGTTCACCTACTGTGATTTTATTTATGGAACTGACAAGGTAACTGTATAAATCTTGTAACTGAACAATGTGCACTTATGATATAATTTCAATTGATTAATTATGGGTTTTTTCCCCTTTTCATTAGGGCTATCGGTGTCAGAAGAAGGTTCTCCGGAAGGTATAGCTACGACACTCCTTTTCTGTTAAAAGAGCAATTAAGTACTCAGCATCTGCACTTGCTAATAAAAAGAAGCTAACTGAGTAATTGTAATTTCTTCCTTTAACATTGTTATACTTTATTGCTAATAAAAGTATTCGCTCTTATGTAACTCAGTTGAAAGAAGGACTAAAAAGTGGTGACGAACAAAATGGAGGGTCATACTATGTTCAAGATCTTAAATCAGAGTAGCTATGCAGGGGATGCAAGACTTTGGTTCAGACAAATGTGCTGAGGCTACATCGCTGATTTCATGTTGACATCAACATATGTTAGTATGGTTGCAGGTGGAAATTAACAGTGATATGTGTAGAATGAGTATAGTGTAATGTTATGTTTCAGCAGTTTTGGGGTGGTGGTGTTAATTATGTTCAGTGAATTAGTATTGTCATGGATTGGGGAATTTAAAACAATTTGAAATGTTGTTGCTTAGCTCTTGTTCATCAACATCTAAATATAGGTAATGTTGCATATTTAATGTTTGATTATGTATCTATTTTGATTATAAATGCTAGTTCGACTTGCTGGTTGTCTAATATTAGCCCATGTTTGTGAAAGTTGGAAATGGTAGAACAAGCTGAGCTGGGTGGCTGTGGAACTGGACCTTTGAGTTATGCCACCACTCGGGTAAAGCCTGTAGAGTGTCCATCAGGGTGTTCAGCAAATGCTTCTGAATGAGGGTTACTACTTCATTTACTTTTATGGGTCCTACGTGAAGTCAACACCAAGCCCGTCTAGCTCAGTTGGTACAGCGCAAGGTAGACTTAGCCACGGACCAGGTTGGTTCAGAGAAGTAGGGGATCGGAACCGGACCAGTGACCAGCGGTTCATTGGCGGACGGGTTAACCAGCGGTTAACGGTTCAAAATGTAGGTTGTGGTAGGCCGGTTTTTTGACAGTATGCCGCTGTCGGACCCCGGCAATTCTAGCCGGTTTGCGGAAATTATTTTTTTTAAAAAAATTCAATGCATTTTTTAAAGTTAGAAAAAAATTTAAAACAATTTGGTAGTGTGTAATTTTTTTTAGCTATTTTTAATCATTTTTGAGTAATATAGAAAAAAAAAATTCTGACATAGAAATAAATAAAATAAATTGCAAATAGGATAAAAAAAAAAAGAAGAATTTGAAGAAGCTAGACTTTTATTTGAAAATTACATAAAGTTTAAAAATGTACAATGAAATTGAGTAATTAAACTAAAATTATTAGATAAAATAAAAAAAAAACGAGTTTATCTAATAAAAAAAATCGAGTTTGTAAATAAATTTTATATTTTTTAAGAATATTTATTTTACTCATGTATCTTTATTGGAATAAAGAATAATCAAAGCGTATGTAGTTCTCTTATCTTAATTGAATTTTTGGAACTCTAATTTTATTTTTTTTACCTCAAAGTTCGATGTTTCCGGAGCTCTCGTCGGAAGAATAACTTCAAATGTCTTATTTATATACATTAGCTAATGCTCAATCTCTGATGCAAGTTTGTGCTTCAAGTAGTCGACTCTCAATTGAGGTTTTTTTTTTTCCACTGTTAAGTCTGGTGCCACCAAAATTTCTTTTGCAATATTTGACATATTGGGAAGATATCTTCCTGTCGGCTTTACCATTACAGAATGTCAAAGTTTGATAGCATCCGTTGAATTACCTACAAATTCAAATTGTGGACAAGTATTTAAAAAGTTTCGAAAAGAAACTTGCACTGGTTCCCCTCAGCCTTTTTTAACGTTGAGAATAAATGAGGGACATTTTATTTTGAACCATTCGACTACTCGGTCGGAAGAGAGCAGAACTCCCTCCAATATCAGCATTACTAATAGCCAAAACATTATTATTTGAAAATTTAAGAAATAATTCATTAATTGTTTGTCTAGTTTCATTAACAATATTAGAAATATTTACTCGTTGATAACAAGTAATTGCAAAGTTTCGTAATAACACATCTAAAATAATTTCCAACACTTCATGCCTAAGATATAAAACAACAGCAACAAAAAAAATAGATGTGGAATATTTGTAAAATAATGCAATCATTTTCTTTTCATCACTTGAATACAATCTTTTAGATATATATTATTTTCAAACATGTACAATCTGTAAATAATATTTACGTTACATTGAGCAAAAATATAATTAAAAATATTTGTAGTATTATTAAAAACTAATAATAAATTAATGATTTGTGTACAAACATCCTAACTTTATGAATAAATTATAACGTCATGATTTTCTTATAAAATGCACAAAACTCTAAATTCCTTTCCCCCCACTCAATTAATAACTATCTTCAACAAATTTTCTATACAATATTTGTACCCTTATAAATCCCCCGGACCACTACAACAAGTAAGATGGCTTACTTATTACCAGTTAGGGTCTGGATTAGGAGAAATGATGACGTTTCGTCTTTCATGTTTGCACAACCGCCGTCAATAGAGTTTTTCAGTTCCACTGAGGTAGGTCAAGTGAGGTGAAGGTTGCTTTCAGTCGTCAATAATTTTTCCCTTAGCTTATTCATTGGTGTTTAATATAATAGAGAATATTTTCTCTAACCTTTATGTGACAGCCTGGATTCAGTTAGTCCAGTGTGTCCATCCAAAACATTTATTTAAAGCTAACGTGGACGAAAAAGTTCTCAATCGATACCATAAGTTTTTAAATTTGTCCAATTTTAGAAAAACTGGTCAATTTAGTGAAAAATGAATAAGCAAGCAAACTTTAGGGTATTATTTGCATAAAGTTCAAACCAGGGTGAAAATTCAAACTTTTTTACAGTTTAAAGTGAAATCATATAATAGGTCATATGTATTCTAACACTAGTGATAGTTTTCTACGTTGAAGGCTGAATTTTAAATTTATAAAATTATAATGCATCTTATAAAATATATTCTATGATGGTTTTTAATTGATGTAGGGTTTTAATGATTAGCAATGTTAGAGTATAAGTTTGATGAAATTTAAAGAATTAAAAATAACACAAATCCACATCCATTAAAAATATTATATCACCATGACTTATAAAAATACATGTTAACTAAGTTAATCGGTTAGAACTAACCTTTTATTTTTAATTAATTAACTAAGTTAATCGATTAGAATTAGTCTTTTATTTTTGATAAACTCAAATCCAAGTGAGTCTAACTCAATTCATTTTTGTATATCATGAGTTCTAAACTCCGGACATTATATCAATCTCTTTGCCTGATTCATATATTCAGTATATTGATTGGAACGAATTTCCATAGATAAAATGAGAATTTTTTTATTATTAAAATATTAAAGAATCAAAACGTATAAATATGAAATCAAATATATGCTATTTGATACTATTTTTGTATTTTTAAAGATATAAATTATAAAAGACTAAATTTTTAAGTCCAAAAATCACTTTTAGTTTAATTATATTTTTAGTTCATAAAAGACATTTTAGTTTTTAACTCTTTTAGTCATATTTGTTTTTGCTAATAAATTGTTTGTAGTCTGTTTATATAAATTGTTTAACTTCTGTTTATAATACATTAAAGTTTTATTTTAAAAATATGGTATATAAATTTTTTAAATGATAATTTTTCGATGGTAATATTTAGTGGGTATTTACGAAAGAAAAAAAAAATCCCTTTTCATAACAACACCAAACTTATGTCTTTTTAGGCCCATCAAAATCCTAAGAAGCCCATAAAGCAATTGAAAGAAAAAAGACAAGGAAATAGAAATTGGCACCATCATTGGCCAATTAAGTTAAAAAAAAGTGAGGTACAGGTGGAAGGAAGTAGAATACTATGCTACCAATTTCACCATAGGTAGGTCCAACAATCAGTGCTTTGCATTGCCAGCTGTTCTAAGTTTGTAATCCTTTTTGTAATTCAGTTAATTTTTTTTTTACACTTTAAAAAGGAAAACGGTAAAATTAAATTACAATGGTGAAGAAAATTGAAATGTTAATAATAATTTCTTAGATCCAAAATGTTTCAATTGCCAAAATAATAATCAAATTTAAAAAGTGTACAACAAATAAAACTTGTGAAATGCGAAATAGACATTTTCGCAATTCAAACATGCGAAATTATAAAAGTTTTGCAATCTAAATTTGGAAAACCACAATTAATCACAAATTAGCGCATAATTTATTAAAATTAACCACATCATTAACATTCTGAGCCAACAACAGAGAGACACATGACATAATTATTGACATGTAAGTTTCGCAATTGAAAATTGTGAAACTGTAGTAAAATATTTTTGACCGAAAATAACCACTAGACGCCACGTGTCAAGCTCTACAGTTTCGCAATTTTAAATTACGAAATAGTGTGTCCAGTAACTGATGGAAATATATCCATCTCTTGGTGTTTCACAAGTTAAAATTGCAAAACATGTATCAACTCGACAAAATTTTTCACAGGAAATCAAAAATTCCAATAAAAAAATTTTTTAGCGAGTGGAATCTTACTTCAATAGTTTCATAGCGATATTCGACATTCGAGACAGATATAAGTACCATTCACCGTATCAATTTTTGTTTAATTTATTAATTTTTGATTTAAAATATCCATAATGTAAATTATTAAGCGCTAAAATAGTAATGTTAGTTAAATTTTGTGATATAACATACCTATTTATATTTGAGATAATAAAAATTATGAACAATTTTTGTACGGTATTTTTTTTTTTATAATTAGGGTTTATAATTAGGGGATATATGTGTAACAGTATTAACATTGTATGCATAATTTTATTTAATATTATTAATAATATTTAAAATTAATAATATTTTAAAAAATTAATTTAATATTATTAAATTAATATTTAGTAATTATTAGTCATATTAAATAAATTTAATACAAAAAATAATTATAATATTAATTTAATATAAAAAAATATTATTATTAATTATCATTAATATTAATATTTTATTATCATCATTATTAATGTTATTATTAATTATAATATTAAATTTTAAAAAAATATATGTGTAGTTTATATATATATATATATATATATATATATATATATTCATACTCCTATTTTCTTTTGCTATTTATATATCAATATATATTTTTCGAATATTTTATATCTATATAATTTTCACATATTATGATTGTATAAATAATTTTTTTAATATTATTAATCATATTTAAAATTCATAATATTTTAAAACATAAATTTAACGCTATTAAATTAATTCAATGAATTTAATTTATTAATATTAATTAATATAGAAAAATTATTATTATTATTATTATTATTATTATTATTATTATTATTATTATAAATAATTTATATAAAAAATTAATATATGTGTAATAATATTAGGATTGTTGAATAATTTTATTTAATATTATCAATAATATTCAAAATTAATAATTTTTAAAAAATTAATTTAATATAAAAGAACTATATTGAATAAATTTAAATATATTAAAAAATTACAAAAATTATGTGCAACAATGAAGAGAGGTTCATCTTTTAGTTCGCAGCATGAGAGGGTATTAGATTAGGGATCTATAGTCCGTGATCTACTGTTTCTACAGACGGAGCACCGATCTTTTTATGTATTCCAAGGAAATGAGAAGTACGATCGGACCCTCAGTATTCGGCGAGCCGACACGGCTATGCGGAGGCAACTTGAGACGGAGAATGTACGTAACCTTCATTTCATCAACGGGTTAATGTTTGAAATGATGCGGAGAATCGAGTACATTTAGTACGATTAGGCCCTACTTACGGCTTTGGTGGAGCGATGACATCTAGAGACACACACCAATCATCTACCTTTTAGAAAGACGATGATCACGCTTCAGGACGTGGAGGTAATTATGGGACTGCAAGTTGACTGACGTGCAGTAACGGGACAGTATGTTATACCCGATCGAGGATGACATGTGTATTGCGAGAATTTTTTGAGATTCATCCTGCAAGATGGTGACATCTCGTAAGTCGATTACTGTTTCGCAGCGTGCAGAGACACCTACAGACGAAAATTTCAGACGAATTCCCGAATGTTGTGTACCAGCAAAGAACACATTGTTTATGATGTGGATGCTGAGAACATTTTTGTTCTGCGATGCATTAAAAAACAATGTAAATTTAATTTTGCTGCTGTTGGTGAGCGACATTGAGGGCAACCGACATTACAGTTGGGAAAGTGTTGTTCTCGCCTTTCTGTATAGACGATTGTGTAGCGTAGCCTTACGGGGTAAAGACTACACGGATGTCTACTGCTATTACGAATATTTTTAAATTTTTAGTAGTTATTTGTTTTCAATAATACACGTTTCCGCACATAACTAACTTACAAGTGAAATTTATTGTATGCAGGTGTGAGCTTGAGAGCAGATATTGACATTTTGACTGTAACTCTCATCCCGACATCCTTAAGTATTTGATGATTGTTCGTATGTGCGAAGATATGTCTTTGTTTCTGTTGTATTTTATTTTTTTCATCTATATATGCTAACTGATATTTCTCTGTTTTTGAAGGTGGCGAGCGGGGAAAATTTTGACAGAGGTCACAAGCCATAATTGACTTGCCTATCAGAACCAGCTCTCAATTCTCCAAATTCTGAGATATATGTTTCTAAGTCTATTATATTTTATTGTTTTCATCTGTAAATGCTAAAATGTTTATTATTCAATAGTTCTCCTGGATGCCGTATTCGCTCAACATCCTGACTGCTCTACCCAAGGCGTGCAGGGCGAGAACACCAATTTGGACCACTCAGACCTCACTGATATTTTTAGAGGTGGTCAAGTTCCACGTGCCTAGGAGGATGAAGCGGCAATTTGGGCACAAATAAGAGATACCTGAAGACGTTGGCCTATTGAAGATGAAGGAGTATGAGCATCTGCACAACCTGACCCGGGCCGAATGGTCCACAACTGATTGGCTCACGTACCTAAGGGCATATGTCTAAAAGTAGGCGCATCGAGAAGACACTTTTTTTGAAGGGGAGTACATTGGATGCATCGAGTGCTCTCAAAAACCACTTAGAATGGTATCAATTAAGGACTGTGCAGTACATAATGAATCTGGAGAATAAAAGACTCCCTCAAAACGTCCAGCGAGATTACATAGACTCTACTGAGGCCTACATAGCTTTTGTGAGTTTTTTTATTTTATTTATTTGGTTATTTCAGACATCCTCTCTAAATTTATGTTTTGGAACTACTAGTAGACTTCAGTGCATTTCTATTTCAACCTCGTTCTTGTAGCCTAATACTTGTTCTCTTGCACCTCCGTACCAACTTGTTGAAAAATTTCTTTAGACCCTTCCATCTGTATTTCTAACACATGTTTGTTTTCACATGCTCAAGGCAAAGTTGATGGACTCTTATTCCTGGGTATTTCTCCAACATCGTCTCCATTATATAAAGATTCCTAAGTGATGATCAGAGCTAATGTAGGTCCACCAATTGCCAAAAATGTACAATTTGTATTTGGAAAATCATTTCCAGCTATGTTCTGTCTCATCGTCCACGACGCAAATGCAATTGGCGAAATGTTGTTGTTTGACATTTTCACCACTACTATGATCAGTTTTTCTTTATACGACCTGCGTAATGGGTTGCATCAATGCTCATGACTAGACGACAAGCCTGGTATGCTTGCACAGAGAGTCTAAACGCGTAAAACACATAATTGAAAATTTGTCTTGGATCAGTTTCTGTACCCTATTTGAACTTGAACAAGATAATGGTGCCCGGATTCACCATCTGCACTACGGCCAAATATCTCAGCGGTTCCCTGAAATTATTTTCTCATGCACCATAGACAGCCTCAATGGCTTTTGTCCTTTCATCCCATGCTTTCTTACATCCCACTTTAACACAGAATCATTCTTACACATCTATTTGAATTTATTTCACCTTATATCCTAAGTTATTCTTAATATTCGGAATAATCATTTTCGCAATATCAATTGACATTATATTTCTATCCTCATTCTTGATGTTTGCGCCGCACAGTTGTGCTCCTTCACTTATTTGACCATTTTCTACTTTTCGGACAATGACTGTTCTGATGCACAAATACTCCAGCCACAACATGGATCGTGCAATAGTTCCTGTGGAT
The DNA here is from genome assembly GCA_948099555.1 of Croton setiger. Taxonomy (NCBI): domain Eukaryota; kingdom Viridiplantae; phylum Streptophyta; class Magnoliopsida; order Malpighiales; family Euphorbiaceae; genus Croton; species Croton setiger. Next base: position 20,852 of record CANUEY010239647.1, read on the forward strand.
ATGTAGGCTCACTGGTAACATATTTAACTACCCATGTTGTCTTCTTACTGTAGAAGATACAGAACGTCCCAACTCTTTTTGCGGACTATTCAGCCACAACAAATATCACAACTTGCTTGCTTTTGAAATGGATGTCGATATCAATACTCTCCGTATTTCCGTTCCACATTTTAGGTGCTTTAGAATCATTTTCCTCCGGTATTTCCTCTTCTATGTCACTGTAAACAAATGCCTTAATGTTGTAATTACATCGGTTTCAATGTCGTCTGTATCGTTGTCTTAAGGCACATACTCCTCATCATTACTAAAACCGCTATTCGCAAACATCTCCTCTTCACTCCACACATTTTCAACTGGATCAACAGAATCGTAGACTAGCCCATTTATGAATTTTTCAATTTCAAGATCAGCATATCCAGCGCCAATATTGTCTTCAGCAGCGCCGCTACTTTCTCCTGCGAGATACGGTGCAGACGTAGTACCATCATACATATTACCGATTTATTCCACTGATATGTATACTTCTGGATATTTAAACGCATAAAAGTATAAAAATGGGACAGAATCATTAACGCCTAATCTCATTGTCTCCTATCCACACTGAAATAAAACGAAGTTGCACCACCCCCTTATTCACTCGATAAACTCTGCATACCCGATCAGCAAGCTGATCAAAAGACGATTGAGCATTGATGTAGATTGTTGCATCAACTAGACTCTTGTTCAGACCAACGACACCATCCACCATTGGTACGACACAACTCCATAATAGATTCAACGGAAACGGAGTTGTGTATGTCATTTTCATAAATTGTAACATTTTTTCAATGACAAAACAACGATTTTTTGAAATTTAGATATTTACAAACTATTTTTCTAATGTGAATACGCATTTTTCTATTTGCTTAAACTTGAAATAGGTTATTTAGTTTTGCAATTTTAAATTACAAAACTAAAATTCCGTCAGATATTATATACGTGTCAATATACTATGAAATTAAATAATGTTTCGCAATTTAAAGTTACGACAATATAAAATTAATTAAAGTTTTGCAATTTAAAGTTACGACAATATAAAATTAATTAATGTTTCGCAAGTTCAAATGCGAAAGAACATGTTTTGTTTAGAATTCAAATTTTTTTCTTTTTCTTTTTTTTATTTTGAAAATTAAAAAATTGGGTTTTTTTTGGCATCATTTAAGGAGTGTGACCTTATCAATCTTTATCATACACGTGTTTATAATCCCTTTGCCAATCATGGGTCCTAAATCTAGCCCACTAAGCTTAATCCACCAATTTCTTTTTAATAAATTTTTATTGAGTTTTTTTTTTTATTTTATATTTTATATTATTATATTTAGTATTTTTGGGTTTCTTGGTCCACATAAGAATATTCATCATAGAAACATTACTTATTTTGTGACATTCGTGACTCCTAAATTGATGTCAAACTGAAACATTTTATTGATCCTACATCAACCATACTTCTCTTTTCTTTTTTCTTTGTTTTATTCATTATTATGTAAATATTACACTTATATATACCTCTCTGTATAGTTGTTTTTGAATATTCAATGTATAATTCAATGATCTTTATTAGGTAAGAAATACAATCACCAATTAGTGCAAGAAAACCCATTTATGTCAAATTACATTTAATTTTGGTGAAATTATAAACCATTCAAGTAGTGAGTTTCACCTACTTAAGAATGAACTTTTATTTTTATTGAAAAATAAAATATTTATACAGATTTGATTTATAAATCATTTATGAACTCAATCGTTTATAAGTAATCTAATCTGTCCACTAAGTAAAGTAAGAAGTATAGCATAGGAAAAGAAGAAGCCTCTATTATACTTCATATCATAAGAAAAGAAAAAGGTATTTTTAATGATCATCAATTGGAACAAGAATAGTCATAATTGATAAAGGGATGAGTATTTTCATAATGAGATATCAACTTAATTAGAGGCTCTCAATTAAACTTACTTGTTTGTGTAATTAGACTTTTTTTAATAATGTCACTCAAATATAGGACCATTTGATGAATTAAACCCTATCTTTTTCTTCCCTTTTCCCCTTTTAAGTTTGAAATATATATATATTTTCAAATTGTAGAGAACTAATTAATACCTTCAATATAATTTCAAACTTTCATTTATGTTATTATTATTTTTCAGTATTGGAGGTGGAGAAAGTCAAACTCCGACGTTTTATCAAATTATTGATATATTTATCAGGAAATTATGTTGCAGCATATAACAATTATGCAATATTGTAATAATGTAGTACAATAAAATTGGGTGAGGATAAAAAAGAGTTGTTGTTGGATGTTGTTTCCTCTAAAAGGAGGGTTATTCCATTAACATGCAAGTTTGGTAAACCTATTTAAAAGTAGAATACAACCTTAATTCAAACAAAAAAACAAAAATATATATATATATTAATCTTCATTAATAAGGTCTATTCTATATTAAAAAAGAAAATTTCCCCTAAGAATGAAAACACCCAAATCCTACATGGGAGGTGGGAAAATATATTTACATCTACATACTACTAGTAGGAAAGTAAAGAACCCAAAACTGTTGCTTCAGTTGGCAAATCATGGAACAATAAGTGACAAAGACTTTCTAAGGAAAATGTTTGAAATCAAAAACCCAATTCCTAGTAAACAGCTTAAAAGTCTGAAAAGGACAAACCAAAGAAAATTTTTCCCATGTCTTCAAATCCAAATCCAAATTTCTTAAGGTCATAAATAGATATATAACAACAAGGTGGTGGAGACCAGTCCCCATATGGCCTATTCAAAATTCCCTTCTATGAGCATACATACAGAATTTTTAGGTAACAAGTCACTATACAATCACAAGCCAATAAGCTTAATTTGGACTTATTTTCACAGGCTTATAATCCAAAATTTTTTTACAAGTCAATAAGGAGTTTCATGAATTCAAAATTATATATGCTTACATTTTGGAAGGTGGATGACAGTTTTATTAAATAATGACAATATTGATTAAAAATACATTAATTCGACCTCTCCCCTCATTTAATGCTCTAATTAACACCTGCATTTGGTAGATAAGAAAAACCATGTTACTTATTTTTGTTCAGCCATATTCTATCTATTTAGTAAAAAGAGGTTGCTTTTCTGACCCTCACTAAAATTTTCAAAGATGGTAAGTTAGTATTATGAGATGCTATCTTTTATGTCAATTGTCAAATAATTAACAAACCTTTCATCTCTTCGTATTTACAACAAGCTTCGTTAATATCACAAGTAATCAAACTATCTTATTCAAATCAAGAAATGTTATTATTGTTGATTAAATTTTTTGTACATATCATTTTTTTCTTATAAAGATAGATTTTGAATTAATGAATGATCTAATTGCACATAAGCAATAAACATTATACAATACCCTCATAATGAGATGATATATGGACTAGTAGATGTATATCACTTAGATTTAGACTCAATACAAACTTAATACTATTCCTTATAACTCTACTCTTTTACAATTATACTCATAATATTTTTAAAAAGTAAATTAGTTAACCAATATATATTCAAGTTATTCATTTGATTCTAACTTCAATAATAAATAAATTATCAAAATTTCATTCACTTTACAATGAATTTTGGTTCATCTTAAAAGAGCTTAATAAAACCAAATTGACCAATTGGGTTTTCTTTTAGAAAAAGAAATTGGAAATGTACTAAATACATTACAATAATTCATGATATTTATTTTTTGCGTTAGTAAATTTTTTCAAAGCAAGTTTACAAAAATGCCCCAAAATATATACCTCCAATGAATGACTTCTTGTATTGAAATTTTACTTTTCATAGAATTAGCTAAAAGATGTAATTAACAAGAAAGTGTTTGTTTGTTTATTTAGATATAGCGGCATTGGATAAGTCACGCTACAAACATTCTTGGCCCCTCCATTCCTCACACCTTTCTTTGTTTCTACAATATTCATTATTCATTAATAGTAAATAGGTTAGTATTTAGTATTTTTTATCCTACTGAATATTGAAGTTTTAAAATTTTATCAAATTTATTTTTATCGAATGTAAATTTATGAATAATAAATTATCGTTTGCTATTAATATTAACCGAATTACTGAATTATGCTAAATATAATAAATAAATATTAAAATATATAATTTTTTATTTTTTGAAAATCAAAACTTAAATAAAAAATAAATATAAAAACTATCAATTTTTACTAGAAATTTGATTTATTTATATATAAACCATCAATTTTTAGTAAAAACCGATTATCGATTTACCTAATACCGAATTACAGATTATCGAATATCAAATTACCAAAACGATAAAAAAATTTGGTAATTATTACCGAATTATTTTGATAAAAAAATTTCTTCATATTTCATGGAATATTATTTTGTGATAGTCATTATAGAAATTATGACTATAATTAGAGAACATGGATAATATTATTAGATGCTAATGATCTTAAATATCTAAGCTCATGATACTAAAGTTTAACTATTAATTAAAAAGCAAAATATAAGTAATCTTTTTTTTTTAAAAAAAAAAACTATTGTGTGACTAGTATTCTTTGACATTTTAACTCTTCTGAGAAGATAAATAAGATTACATATGATGATTTTTGGTGATAATAAAAAGGATTCGTGTCATTTATTTTTTTAAAAGAAAAATGTTTCATTCCTTAGAAAAAGAGTACAAATTGAGATATAAGTTCTAATATACAACTGGTCCATTGTTCGATTTCACTTGGTCTTTTATGGTGGCAGACTATGATCAACTTTCAACGTTTAAGTTTTTACAATGAATCTTCTAATGTCAGTTTTCAATCCATGCTCAAAATTAAATTCGTATCTCATACTGCATCTTTTTTCAATAAATAAAATAACTCAAACAACTGAATATAACAATCCAACATGTCAATAACTAAACTCCATTGAACAAAAACAAAAATCTCTCTTAGAAGAGGGATAAAGTCCTCAAAGGATAAAGACTTAATCTAAAATCATGTCAATCTGACATATGTTTAGATTTTATTTAAAAAAATGAGGGACAAAAATGTCAAAAGATGGAGACTTAATCTAAAATTTTATCAAACAAACACATGTTTATAAAAAAAAAAAGATGAAAACTTAACAAATAATAGGAAAGAAGAAAAAAGGGTAATTACCTATCATCGCCCAAAATTAAATGAAAGAACAATTAGGGTATAGAAAAAAAATAGATGGAAATGGTTGAAAATAGGCTTAAAAAATAGAGGGAAATTGTTGAAAATAGGCTTAAGTGATCTTTTTCAACCAAATAAATATGTTATAAATTTATTTAAGAGCATCGATACAAGTCAATGTACCGGCACGGGTAGAAAGAAAATAAAAGAAAAAAAATTATACCCCTTTTGAAATGAATGAAACAAGGATTGTAAAATTCAATTGAATTCCATAAACTTATATTTGATATAATTCTAAAAATAAAAAATGATATCATTTTAACTACAAATAAATTCAACTATATTACAGTAGCAACAGCAGCAGCAGCAATAACAACAGTAGTAATAGTAGCAACAACAACAATAGTAGCAGTAGTTGCAGTAGCAACACAGTAATATTAGCAGCAACTGCAGCACTAGTAGCAACAATAATAGTTAGAACAACAATAATAGCAATAGTTGCAGCAACAATAGTAGTCACACAGTAATAATGATGGGTGTCAAAACCACAAAAATAATAAACCTACTCCTCTTAACCAAATAACACAAAAATATTGTTAATATGGTGAGAATGATCGAATTCTAAGGACTAGTCTTGCCTAAGGGTAACCAAATCTGGACTTACTATATTGTAAAAATAAAATAAAAACGGAGAATTTGTTAAAATGAGATGCAAAACAAAATTAATTTGGAAACAGTGAATAGGAACAAAATTAAAATAGCATAAGTGATTAAAATTTGGAATTAATAGGAAACAAACTCAGTCAAAGGTAATCCGCTATATGAAGTTCATATAGATTGATTATTGGTAAATATAATCGTTTTAATTCATAATCACAGACAAGTTATAGTCATTGCACTAGTGTCTCCGACCAATCTTTCCGTTCTTAATAGGTTAAGCAAGACATAGCACTGTGAATAATTCCTAATTGGTAAACAACCCTAATACTAGCAACAAGATTTTATCTATCAATTGCAATGAACCCTAGAAAGACCTTGTGCTAACCAACAAACCTACAAACGATATTCATTTAGATTAGATCATATAATTACTTAATATAACCCAAAAACTTCTATATAATCAAGTTATAACAATTGCTACTTGCGTTAACTCAAACAAACAATTACGAATTTAATCTTGTTGACTAGCTATATGCATTTTATCAATTAATTAATTGGCTAGATCAAATAAGTAATAAAATACATTAAAGATGGAGTTTTTTAATAAGCTACAGTAAGAATACAAACACAATAAAAATAAAAAGCAGTTAAGCACATTAATACCTCACAGTCATGAAGAACTTCAACCTTGAATTATCCTTTCACTAAATAGAGAAGTTTACCCACGTATGACCATAGAGAAACACATAAAATTTTGGAAAAATAAACTCAAATTCGTAATACTGCTATTAGAGGTAAAGAATCCTCTCCTAAAACCCTAAAATTCACTTGTATATCCATAAAAATTAAGGCCCACATTAATATAACAAAATTGGCCAATCAAATAATGTTTAACTCTTCTTCTTAAGCTGTTAATTTGGATTAAAACGTAAGATGAAAAATGTGGGTCCATCAGTCCAAATAATTCCAGCATGTAATCTCCTGCTCTGCTATTAGTTTTGCCCAAGGGTAACTCTAGCAACATCAAAATCATCCAGAAATCTTCCCAATTCAAGTCCTATGTTCCAAACTTCTCTCAATTATGCTCCATAAGCTACCTTTTCATCAAATCCAACAACCTCTAACCAAAATAAGAAAAATTAAATAATAACAGCAGCAACAGCAGTAGTAGTAGCAGCAGCCACCACAACAATAATAGCAGTAGCAACAACAATAATAGTAGCAGCAGTAGTAACATCAATAGCAGCAGTATTAGTAAAAACAACATAACAACAACAACAGTATCAGCCACAACAATAGTAGTAGTTGTTGCAGCAATGGCTAGTATTAGTAGCAATAAGCAGTTGTTGCAATAGTAGCATCGACAGTAGCAATAAAAGTTGCAAAAATAGCAATTTTTGAGTTTTGAAATAAAAAGGGGAGAATGATTTATTGTGAAGAAATTCAAAGGATAATTTGGTTAAAAAAAATTGAAGTTTAGTTATATGGAATTCATTTCACCCAATTTATTTGATTTTGAGATAATTATATTCAATTCTTGAAATTCGAATTCCAAACATAAATAAATAATGTAGATTTGAAATTAAATTTCATATTTTTTGTGAAATTCATTCATTCCAAACGGATCTTCTATGAAAATAAAAATTTGGCTTAGTAGGGCCAACCACAGCAAGACCTTTTAACATTACCGTTTATCTAATTTCTTTTAATAGTGAGAGGGATTCAATTGCCTACATATACAATATCAAATCCTACCTCTGTTAACATATACATTTATTACTATATTATTTTAGTTTTTAAATTTTCACTCACCTTTTTGTAAACATAAACCTAATTCAATAGATGTTTTTGGGTTTTTGGTGTTTGTTTGTAGTCAGGGAAAAGTTAGTTATGTGGAAGTAGTCTATTTCTATTTTTATGAAAATTAAAGTATTTAATAAGAGAAATATTAGAAGGAAAATAAAATTTAAAGGAAAATGAAAAAAAATTTAAAGATGAAATTGGTATTTTAAACTCACCGTCCCATATTATAGAAATAAGTTTAAATTAGTAAATTCAGTTATAGAATAGTGATATTCATTCTATATTATGAATTTTATTTTATAATTATTGTTATCATTTTGTAATTAATTTTTTTATTAACTTTATTGGAAACAATTTTTATGTATTGGAAGAGAGATTAATTTTTATATTTTTTATTGAAAAACTGTGTAAAAACTAAAGGAATGAAAAAAATTATTGCTTATTGTTATTTTGTATGACTAAAATATGACTAAAAACATTGTTTTATTCAAAAATATTGTCATTTTTAATTCAATATCTTCAATTCTACAGACAATAATTATATATAATTATATCCCGCAGATCGTGCACATATATATCTAGTTTTTACTAATATTATAGTCTATTTATTTTTTTAAAAAAAAAATTAGTCTAGTTAAGTAGAATATATTTTTTGAAATTGTAAAGTATAGTAATATATTAAGAGCAAAAATACTCTTTATACTTAATATATTGACATATATTATTATGTCTAATTTTCGGGGAAAAAAATCTATTATTATATGTAGAATATTGTTTATAGTATCAAAACTTAGTTGCTGCTTATGTTTCCTCTTTCATGTTCTAAGTTAATTTCTTAAACTATGGTCGAACGAATCTTTGATAAATATTTTCTTTCAAATCTCTAATATTCCCAAACATGCGATTGATTTTCCTATATGAACTCAAATTTCTCTTGTTCATTTTTAGTAATTTCAACTCTCATGGTAACTCATTATCTTTCTCTTTTAAATCCTCTTACTTGCATATGAACAACAATTCATTACCCGTTATTATTTCATGTCTCTTAATTCAATTAAACTATCATCCTTAACTTTCATATCAGTTGTTGATCTTAGATTCACTGTTACTGTGATAATTATGGTTCTCTCTTGGTTGATCCACTTTCTTTTACCAACTATATCTAACTTACGTGAATGATTTATTTCATAAAACGCTACTAAAATAAAATAACTAAAAACTACCTGAAATATACTTTATCAAACACTAAGACAAAAAATTTTAATTTTTTAAACTAGTTTAAATATTAAAAATTACTTTAAAAATTATTGTTAGATAGAGGAGGCTACAGGCTGATTACAGGTCTTGGCCCGCTGAGTCACGGGCTAGGGAAGGGAGAAACCGGAATCGGTCCGCAGGACCGTCGGTTAACCGGCGGGCCACGATTAACCAACAGCCCACGGTGGGTTGGTTAACCGGCGGTTCAATTGCACGGTGTGGGCGGTTTAATCTGATTAACTGTCGGTTCAATTGCACGGTTCGGACGGTTCAATTATAGTTACGGTTCATAGCGGTTAACAGTTCAAAAATTCTTTAGACCTTAACTAGACCGTCGGTCGACTAACTACGATTTCGATTTTGCTAGTTACGATTTACAGGCGGGCCGGACCATTAGGCAACAAGCCAAAACCGGCGAGTCAAACGGGCTTAACCGAACCATAGCCAAGGCTATTGTCAGACAAAAAAATGCATATGCATACCAATCTCTCAAGAAAATGCACGCCAAACGGTTCTTTATATGAAGTTCATAAAAATTTGATCCTTTTTGGAAATTTCACATAAACACTCAAAGAGTATAATGAACTTTTCTTTTTTTTTTTTTTTATTGAAAGTTTCCAGAACATTTAAATGAAAATGAAGATTTGCAATTATTATAAAATACAGTAATGTTAAATTTCTCGATTTTTACATAATAAAAATTGTATAAAGGAATAATAGCATCATATTCACATATAGTGGTAAACAAATGAAGGAGAAATTTTTATTAAAAAAAATTAAGCACAAATTTGATAATAGATATAATTTTTTTTTAGATATTACTGTATGAATTGATTTTCCTAAATGAAATTGGGACAATTAGTGATAAATTTTTTTTTAAATAAAAGCAAAGAAATAAAGTATGGTAATGATGAAGAAAGAAAAGAAAAAGAAAAGGGCAAAATTCCCTTCCTTTGATTGGAGATTGGCATTTGGTGAAGCTTTTAGAAGCAAAGTAAAATTAAAAAAAAAAAAATCTTGAATATATTTTTGTCTTGGTCAACACTGCCCTAGAACCAGAACTACAAAAATTCACTAAATTCCTAGGTTGCCCTTTTATGTCCATATTCTTAATATAAACCCACATGGACAATAACTCACAAAAGGAAACTCCAAAATCTTACTAGTGGGAGAAGAAAATCCGTTATTATACAAATTTTTATTTAATAATTCTAAAATAAAGTCATGAAAATTTAAAAAGCTACAAACTGACAAGAAAGCCCTTCCCTACAAATACCCCAATTACACGAAAGAAATGATTATATAAAATATTTTTATTTTTTATTTTGTATAAAAGCACAAAAATATGAATTGGAAACTCAAAACCAGAACCTTTTATAACGCGTGTATTACACTCTCCAATGACCACGAAGTGACAGCCAATGTCTGTAGTGCTTTCGTACGTCGACTGTGGTGTTACTTCATTGTAGCAGTTTCCATCAACATGGCTCCTTCATGTTCCCCACGCGCACATAATAAGAGAGTCTTCACGCGCCAACACGCCCCACTTCAACTCCTCTTCCTCTCTTCTTATTTTTTCTTCTCATTTTGCTATCTGTTGCTCTTCTTCTCTCTTTCCACTAATTTTTCCTTTTTTTTTTTTTAGATTTTCTTTCCAAACAAACATCCAAATACACCCAAAGCCGCTTCCAATTACAACTATTATTAGTATTTTAATAGTCGGCCTAGATCGCCGGAGGCCGCCATGGATACTCGCCGGCGGATTAAAATCCGGCAGCCACCCCCGGCGGCCTTTCCTAGCTGAATGCAACCGAGAAGCCGCCGGTCCGAATTCCAAACTGGGAAGAAGAAAAACCCTGCAATTGTAATCCCGACCGAACAGACTGAGTTTTATTTCAGTTGTTTTATTCATTGTAACGAGTTGGAGAATAATGGCAACCACTACTAACACCGCTACTCCAGCGGTGGACTCGACATCGTCGGCGGACGAGCTCGCCGCCAAGGCTGTGCATAAGCGATACGAAGGGCTGGTGATGGTTAGAACCAAAGCGATAAAGGGGAAAGGCGCGTGGTACTGGGCGCACTTGGAGCCCATGCTTGTCCACAACAACGAAACCGGCCTTCCTAAAGCGGTCAAGCTCCGGTGTTCTTTATGCGATGCCGTTTTTTCTGCTTCTAATCCTTCTCGCACTGCCTCTGAGCATTTAAAGCGCGGCACTTGTCCCAATTTCAACTCGCTTCCTAAGCCCATTTCGTCTGTCTCTCCATCTTCTAACGCAGCCTTAGCTTCGCCGTCTAGTACTGGCGGTGCTACGGCGGTTTCAGCTTCTGTAGTTCACAATAATCGAAAACGCTCTGCTGGTGCAAGTTCTGGGGTGGTTTCTGCTTCGTCGTATACTGTAACGGCTATGGCTGCTGCTGCTTCCGCTTCTTCCTACCATCAACAAGTAAGTCCTCTTGCTATCGTGGATCCATCAAGATTCTCCGGCGAGCTGGCAGTGTTGCCTCAACAACCGCATTTAATTCTTTCTGGCGGGAAAGATGATTTGGGTGCCTTAGCTATGTTAGAAGACAGTGTAAAAAAGTTGAAGAGTCCTAAAGCTTCGCCTGGGCAGGCTTTAAGCAAGACACAGATTGACTCCGCACTTGATTATTTAGCTGATTGGGTTTACGAGTCTTCTGGGTCTGTCTCGTTTTCTGCTCTGGAACACCCCAAATTCCGGGCATTCTTGAATCAAGTTGGCTTGCCTGTGATTTCAAGAAGAGAGTTTTCCGGCGGCAGACTTGATGTTAGGTTTGAGGAAGCTAAGGCAGAATCTGAAGCAAGAATTAGAGATGCTATGTTTTTTCAGATTGCATCAGATGGCTGGAAAGTTAAGAATTACAGAGGTTTTAGTGAAGTCAATTTGGTGAATTTGACAGTGAATTTGCCTAATGGGACTAGTTTGTATCGGAGAGCTGTGTTTGTGAGTGGCTCAGTGCCTTCTAAGTATGCTGAGGAGGTTCTGTGGGAAACCATTTCAGGCATTTGTGGAAATGCTGTGCAACAGTGTGCAGGTATAGTTGCGGACAAATTTAAGGCTAAGGCATTGAGGAATTTAGAGAATCAGAATCATTGGATGGTTAATCTTTCTTGCCAGTTTCAAGGGTTCACTAGTTTGATTAAGGATTTTAGTAAGGAGCTTCCGTTGTTCAAGACTGTAACTGAAAATTGCTTCAAGCTTGCAACTTTTGTCAATAACAAGACTCAAATTCGAAACAGTTTCCACAAGTATCAATTGCAGGAGTATGGGCATGCTGGATTGTTAAGAGTCCCTCTGCGTGAGTATGAAAGAATGGACTTTGGTCCTGTTTATACTATGCTTGAGGATATTTTGAGCTCGGCTCGAGCATTGCCAATGGTTTTGCTAGACGAATCATATAAGATAGTATCCATGGAGGATCCAACAGCTAGAGAAGTTGCAGATATGATTAGAGATGTGGGTTTCTGGAACGAATTGGAGGCAGTTCATTCATTGGTGAAGTTGGTTAAAGAAATGGCTCAGGAGATTGAAACAGAAAGGCCACTTATTGGGAAATGCCTTCCACTTTGGGATGAACTAAGATCAAAAGTGAAAGATTGGTGTTCAAAGTTCCAAATTGCAGAAGGAGCAGTAGAGAAAGTGATTGAAAGACGGTTCAAGAAGAATTATCATCCAGCTTGGGCTGCTGCTTTCATACTTGATCCACTTTATTTGCTTAGGGACACAAGTGGGAAGTACCTCCCTCCTTTCAAATGCCTAACACCTGAGCAAGAAAAAGATGTAGACAAGCTCATAACAAGACTCGTGTCGAGGGAAGAGGCACACATTGCATTAATGGAACTAATGAAATGGAGGACAGAAGGACTTGATCAGGTGTATGCAAGAGCTGTCCAGATGAAGGAAAGAGATCCTATTACAGGAAAAATGAGAACTGCCAATCCGCAAAGCAGTAGGCTTGTGTGGGAGACTCATCTTACAGAGTTTAAATCACTAGGAAAAGTTGCAGTTAGGCTTATTTTCCTTCATGCTACTGCTTGTGGGTTCAAATGCAATATGTCTTTATTGAAATGGGTATGTGCTCATGGGCAATCAAGAGCAGCCATGGACAAGGCACAAAAGCTAATATTTATTGCAGCTCATTCCAAGCTTGAGAGACGGGATTTCTCAAGCGATGAAGATAAAGATGCAGAACTTTTCGCATTGCCCAGCGGTGAGGATGATGTGCTTAATGAGGTTCTTGTGGATACATCCTCAGTGTAACATTTTTTCTTCTTTTACTCCTTTCAAAATTTAAATTTGTAGGATTTATTGAATTCTTTCCACTATTTATCTCTTTTCTTATTTTTTTGTATTTCTTTTACTTACTTTTTAGAAGATTTTGGACAGTCAGATGGGAGGAAGAGGGGGAATTGATAGGGGATACAAAAATATTTACTGTTTTTGTATGCCTAGCTAACAATGCATGGCTTCATGATTTGAGCAATTGCCCATCTTTCATCCTAGAAAGATTCTTTTTCGTAAGTTTTTCGAGTTTGCAGTAAAGAAAATCTTCTCGCTTGTAAAGATAGCAATTGCTGTATGAAGAGATGTTACAGTTCAGGATGAACATTGTAAAATTTTTGTTCCTCAAGTAATTTGGATAAATGACAGTTTGTACAAGGGGAAAGTTTTTTTTTTTTTCCTCCTTTGCTTCTTAGATCATAGCTCTCTCTTCTAATTTATCTCGAGTTCTAACAATCTGCATGAATGCAATGTGCGAAACTTCAATCAGTCTCTCTATAAATACTCGTCGCAGGCACTTTGATTGATGAAGTCAAAATCTTCAAAGGCAATTGGTTTCAAAATGCTCCCTTTTCAAATTAAGCAGAAAAGTCCAGCTTAACTTTTGAAGTTGATGCAAGTGTTATGCAAAACCCAAGTTCTAAAGCTATATATGTTGTCTTGTGGATCCCTCATTTCATGCTAATTCCTTAAACAAGAAGCATCAATGGCTGAATTGTATAATCATATGCTTCTTAGTTCAAATTGCATGTTTTTTCCATGCATAAGAAGAAAATGATTGAAACTGGGTCTGCCAAGAAATTAACTTCCCACTTTCTTCTTGGCCCCAGACTGTTGTTGAGTGTATTTATTTCTTTTGTAGAGCTCAGGGTTTGGCGAACAGATTCTTATATGAATCTTTATGATGTGTATATTTTATGCCTTATTTGATTTATGGAATTAGGTAAAGCTCTTACCAGAATGAGGCTTTGTGAAAGCTTTAATCCTTGCTTTCAGAGATGCTTAATTACAAAGTTGGATTTAATACTTTTCCAATGTTTAATCTTTGAATAACCTTACTTTTTTTAATGATAGTATTTTAAATATTTTTAATGTGATTAAGCATCAAACATGATTAATGAGAAACTTAATAGGAATGTTGATAATTATGATTTGTTGAATTGGAGGTAATTATGATGGTAAACAGAACTTTTTCGTAGCAGAAGCATTCGACAAAGATATGGTTGGCCAACATAAGACGGGAGGCGGCAAGTAGTAGAATTTAGAAGTGTATTTGTATATATGATTAAAGGTTAAAAAATACAAGAAGTAGAAGAGGCTGCTGGAAGAATCCGGCCGGCAGACGAAACCGCCGCAAGACTCTGCCTTTCTAGCTGGAAAAACCACTTTGAAACTAATAAATTTTAGATTTATGATAATCAATCAGTCTCTGAATATGGTAAATTTTGGTTTGGTTAGACAATTTGGAGTGGAACCCCACTATATGGCCAAGTGGAAGTCTTTTTCTCTAAAATTTGGTTTCTGATCAGGTTTTTTTTTCTTTTACCCTATCAAATCAAACTCTCTTTGTGGGTAACGTCTTGTTTAAACATTCCAAAGCCTCGTTCATGCACTGCAGGGTAATTGGTTAATGCTTCCAATAATTGCAAGAAAGGTGTTTATAGGACCCAAAGCCAAAGGAAGATTGTCGGCTTCAAGCAACATTGAAGATGCTTCACACTCTTTCTGCAACAATTTTTATTTCTACTTTGATTTTTCTGTTTCCTTTTTTCCCCTTCTTTGCATGTATTTAATGCATTTGGTTGTGAGTATTATTAGAACGTATATTTAATAGTGAAGTACTTCATCTTTAATTAATGATTATGCTACTTGTTTAGACTTATGTTCTTCAATTCTTTCTCTACTTTTTCTTCAAATTTGTAATACATTAGGCTCAGGATCCAAGCACCACTGTGCTAAAGGCTAGTTCTTTTTCAAAAACCATATAAATTAGTTAGGCTCATAATCATCAACAAATATGAATTTAAACGTTTTATAATATTATTACATAAAAAATATATAGACTTAAGGGTATGACCATCAACATGTCAAGATAATACCATGAAAAAGATGGTAGGTTTGTATTTTCACTATATAATATAATCCATCCAAAAGATGTGAAATTGATAAAAACAAAGTATAATTATAAAATTTGAAGTAATATTTTTAAATTAATTTGAGTTGAATTTCGAACCCATTTATTAACTAACCCAACCAAATAATTGTAGAACTTAGAACAAGGAAAGAAGAGTGAAGTCAACACATTGAAATTTTATAGATAGAATAGAAATGTAGGAGGGAATGCAAGAAAGCATAGTCTTCCAATTATAAGAATTTACTTTTGTTTCTTTTTCATGCGAAACCCCAATCTTGTATTTCTAAAAACTACTATAAATGGCATGCATCATCATACAATATACCTCAAAAATGGTTAAAAAAAACAAAAATCTCATCTTTTAAATCACCAACAAAGAGAAGAAATAGTAAAAAAATAAGTGGGAAATGCATTCATTATCAATGAGTGAAAAGAGAGCAGAAAAGTAATAAGGTAAATTTACAGAAGGTGTTTGTTTGTAATTAGTAATTAAGGGGAGGAGAGAAAGAAATTATTGTCGGAAAGGCATAAAAATTGCTGACTGCTCACCAACTTAGGGGGCTAAGCTTTTGCACTAGTAATAGTAGAAATAATAGTATGCTTTGCTTAGCCACTCATTTTTTTTTTTTTGGTTAAAGGGAAAGGAAATATAATGATTAGTATAGGACGACACACTCTTCTCTTTATACAAGAATCTTCCCCTCTTCCAACGTTACTCATTGTACAAAAACCTCTTTTTCCTCTTTTCTTTCCCTTTATTTTTATTTTAAAATATTCTCTATTTTTTTTAAATAATACCCATTTTTTATTTTTATTTTAAAAATTTCATTACCCCACAATTAAAAAAGAGAGATTTTTTTTGTTTCCTATGGCAGGTTTTGAACATAATTAAATTGACAATGCGTCATTCTCCATACATTGTAAGTCTCTATTAATTTTATATATTACATATACATTAAGTATCAACCCTATATAAAGTACATGGGGAATATTCCATGTTGTGAAGTAAACAATGGTAATTTTTTTATTAAAAAATTAAGTGTAAAAAATAGTAATAAGTTGGAAGAGTCATTGTATAATTGAAATCTTATGATTGGAAGTTTGAAGAGTAAATAAGAAATAAATTTAAAGGAGAAAGAAGGGAAGAAGAGTGAAGGAAGATGTTGACAATTTAGAAGAAGAGATATACTTAGGATTTGCATATGTCATGATGTTGCTTAATTTATCTCATTGCCTCTTCATTTTGGTGAAATGTCAAAAACATCAAAATTATACTAAAATGAAACACACATTGAGTAGTGATGGTAGTTGGATTGGTCAAGTTGTCCCAAAATAAAACAAATAATCCCAATCCCTTTTTATCTCAAAATCCATATCATGTTCATATATATATTTTGGGAAAAGATTTTCTTTTTTCTTTTTAAGAAAATAAATGGTCCATATATATGACACAAAATGTATGTATAGGTACAAATACTCAACTTTATAATAATAATAATAATAATAATAATAATAATAATAATAATAATAATAATAATAATGATGGACCACCACTTTTTTCTTTAGTTTATGTAAAGAAAGATGTTAGATAATTGGGTGGGTTTTTTACCTATAAAGTCAAGATTAGAAAATAGGTTACTTTAGGGAAAGAAAGATACGGTGTGAAATTACTGTGGTGTCACATGCTACACTATTATTTTGTTTGGTAATTAAAGCTTAACTTAGAAATGGAGCCAAAAAGTCTTCTCTCTTTATGTTTTTTCCACCAAATCTCAACTTGTTTTTGTTTATGTGTACGTGTCCTTTCTTTCTCATTATGTTACATATTTTTGTGGCCCTACCTTACATCATCCCTTCTATGTATTCTTTCATATACTCATCTATTACTTTTCTTTTAATAATTTCTACTTACCTTTAATATGAAAAAGCTATTAAACAAAACCCATCTTTTTGGAAAATATTTAAATTCTATTCCCCCTTAATCTATATTTTTATTTTTTAAATAAATTTTTTTATCTCTATTTTTTCAAAAAAATTATTATATTTTTAAAAATTAATAAATCACGTGTTATTACAATTGTTTTATTCTACATGTAAAAATTGAAAATGCTAAAATGTTGTTCAATTAGCTAATTAATTTTTTAAATTTTCTAGCATATTACATCTTATTTCAATTAAACTTAATGTCATATTTATCGTCTCCACCCCGTAGGAACTACGAGATCACCCCAAGGACACCTTCGGCATCCAGGGGTCGCGGACCGACCATAGAACCCTATGGCAAAGAAATAATTTAAAAAGACATGAGTTGTTAATTTTTGTCGTTTGTTTTGAGTAATAAATGATAAAATAATATAATTTTTCTAAAATATAAAAATATAAAAAACTATTTTAGAATGTATGATATTCATATGAAAAATTCATAGATAAACACGTGTAATAACCGATTCTATCACAATTGGAAAAATCCAGCTTACAATGGAGAGTTGAACAACTTTTGAGTGCGTAGAGCTGAAACAAATTTTAGAAAACACACCCGAACCTGTTGATGCTCAACCTTAATAATCATTTCAAATTTTTTATATAATATACAAAAATTGTCCCATTTGAAAAAAAAAATTATAAAGCAAATTAATTTGTTTCTCCTATAACAGCTACTAAATACAAAATATTACAATTACTTATATCTATATTTTTTTTCTCGTATTTTAATTTTTTTAGTAAAGTGCGAGATTGATATTAATTATGACAAAAAATTAAATGTGAAATACAATTTGGAGGAACATTCTTCCAAACCACGAGATCTGTCATAATATTACAAGTTCTATCTAACTTATAAGCTGCATTATTAGCAAATCAATGCATAGAAATAAGATAGATCTCTCTAAGCTCATACGGCAAAGATTTGCAATCAATAACAATCAAATTGAAAGCCAAATCATCCTTGTAATTAGGATCAGCAATAGCACCAATACATATTTGATTGTTTGACTCTACAATTACAAGAAACCACCATTCTCCTAGCACGAAAGCAATAAGTCAAGTTTTAAGCACAAATAACGTAAAATCAACACAAATATGACAATAAAAACAAGATGGATTTGCATATTATCAAATGAGTTTCATTTGATCTTCTCACATTTTATAAGAAGTGAAAGTTTCTTTATATCTTATAGGGAAAATTAAAATTTTCTTTGTGAGTTTTGTTAAATTTAACAATTATCTACATCTTTTCTAAAATTAATACTTTTATACTTGTTTTTTTATATTGAAATCTTCTTCCGTCAATATTCTGTTAAAAATAAGTCATTTATGAAATTTTCATAAAACTAAGGACTAAATAGAATTAGGCTGCTTTTGAAATCGTTGATCGTCCCTAATGCTGTTGTTTTATTCCTATAACTACCACCTCTAGTCATTACCATTCGAAACGCAACTCATACAAAAAACCAGCCCCACTGTTCGATATCACCACATGCCTCCCTTTCGCAGTCATTTCTAAAATTGAAAATCACTGCACTCCTCAATTTGATTTGGTAGTGTAATTTTTAAAATATGATAATGGATTTTATTGAACAGGAAGCGTTGATCCTACTAGGTTTGATATGCTATTTCAGTTATTGAATCTGAAAAGAAAATGAGTTTTACATGTTCATGATTTATTAACTCCAAATCTACTAAATCATGGTAAACAAAATCCATAAACAGATGTCAATCAATTGTTTTCGAAGTTAAAATATGGTAGAGGTTTGCGATTTCACAGTAAACTTTGTTCGTTCGAATTTGAAACCAACAGAAACATCTTGAAGACTATAACTTCTCTCCTCAATCTACAACAGTGCGGTCATCGGTTGGATGATAGGAGATTAGAAATAAAGTATCTAGAAGAAGAAGAATCGATTAGTACCCTGTGACTCGTCGGCGATTTCAGAAATTGTTCATCCTTGGTGGGTTGTTACAAATTTCATAAATGGGACATTTTTAACAAAAGAAAATTAATGAAAGGAAAATACAGGAATAAAAGAGTTAATTTCATAAACATATCTAGAAAATAGTTAATTTTGACATAACGCATGGGAAAATGGCAATTTTCCCTAGCTTATATCCATAGTATATCTCATGTGTATATATATTGATCTAATTAATCAAGCATGAGTTGTTTAGTAGATAAATGAGATTGACAATTCCTATTCTGATCTTCGGTAGACAAAATAAAAAATAGGGAAAGGAATATAAAGGGGGAAAGAGTGGGGAATAAGGTATCAGTAAAATTAAATATGAAAATTAAAAGTAATCTTATTATTATTATTATTATTATTATTATTATTATTATTATTATTATTATTATTATTATTATTATTATTAAAACACACTGACACGAAAAAAATCATGGGTTTGGGTTAGGCATTAATGGATTAAAACATTTAACATGAATGATAAAAACTTGAATTTAAACAGATTAAGTTAGAATGACACGACACAATCTATTTAAAATGTTAAAAGTAGTAATTTAATTTTTAAAAAAAAAAATCTTAAAACACATATGCACAATCTTTTACTTTCACATAGTGATGCTTCTTTTATCTTTTTTTTTCAAACAGCCAAAATCTTTTTTAAGTTCATTTATTCTCTTAAGCAATTCAATACACTTTTGTTAAAAAATAAAATATCCAGCGAATGAATTATAATAAAAAAGAATGGATGATTTATGATTTTAAGTTGAATATTTTAAATAATAAACTTAAATATGTTAATTGTTTTCATTTTAGTAATTTATTATTGCAAGTATTATTTTTCATAGAAATTTTCAATAGTGTTATATATTATTAATATTATTTCAATTATTTATATTATGGATGATATTTTATTTTTATAATAAAGTTAAATGCATTATGTAAAAAAATATAGTTTAATGAAAGAATTATATGAAATGGGTTACACATGAGTTGACATGATAAGAATATGAGTTTTAACGGCATGATAAGAATATGAGTTTTAACGAATTGAGTCCATATGACACGTTAAGTTAATAAGTTGTGTATTAATTTAGTTTTAATGGATTTATCAGTCCTATTAACATGACCTATTGACACAAATTGTTAGGACTAGGTGAGCTGAGGGTGAGAAAATGAGTGAAAAATAAGGAAAAATTTGAAATAATAAAAGATAGTAAATAATTTAATATAAAGAGTATGTTATAATTATGTAGATATTAAAAATAGTCACTTAAAAAAATAGCATATTATGTTTTTAATAAATTGTTCTCAAACTAGTATTTTTTAATATTCACATGTTAAACTATTCATAAAGAAAGTGAACACCTATATTTTATAAAAAATATATATGGACTCTACGTTTTATAAAAATTATAATTTGACCCATGAAAGTTACAATTTGAGATCTCAAAAGTTAGATCTATTTGAAATTATATATACTGCATGTCTAGTTGGAACCAAAATCAAAATAATCAAAGAAAGGAAGTGGTGAACTCACTAGAATCGGATTGGAGAATCTAAAGAACTTTATGGAAACATTGTCATATTCATCAACATTTTATTTTTCATCCTCGTTGTCCTCCTCCATCTTCGTTGATAAATGGAAGGTATCAAATAAGAAGATAAATGAAAGGAGAAAATGTATTCTGATATCTATTGAATGAGAAAATGGTGAGTAATGGTTGATGAAAAAAATTTGAAAAAACATATCTGTGGAGTAAAATTTATTAAAAGTAACCGTTTTAAAAGGAGGAAATAAAAAGTTGGTAGTTTAATTTTAGTTATGATATTTTCCAAGGGAAGAAAGAGTGTTGGAAGCAACGAAAGTTGACTGGGCAAATACAACGGAGCAGCCGCCCAGCCCAGCTGTGCAAAAATATTCGAAAGTCACGTGACCTTGATTAATGATGCCTCTGACGCGATCTCATTGGTCAATGTCCATACGCATGACGCCCCCTCTCATTTTCCACTGACGTCAACAAGATGATTTTTTTTAATATTAAATTACTATCAAGTCCCTTAATTTGTTGATTTATCACGATTTAATCCTGCTAGAGCATTAAGCTCAATCTCAATTCGTGAAACCCACGTTTAAATTGGAATTTCAATTCATTGCATGCCCGAAAATTGATATGGTGCCTAATAAATTAAGATTTAAAAAGTTAAATTGAAATCAAATGCATTATTGACACATAAAAAAGATCCTCTTTTTAATTTTATAATTTTTTATGTAATTAAATTTTTTTTAATGTAATTAAAATACTGTAAGATCACTACATAAAATTGATTGAAACTCATTCTTAGAGTGAATTTAACTAATGTGACATATTTTTGGGCAGTGGAATCTACAAATGACCACATACGAATAATATCAATATAGTTTATAGTTGAGGGTCATTTTCATAATAATCTATCAGTTTCATTTTAAGTGCCATTTATAATTTTTTAGGAGCGAATATCATAAATGTCCATGTGAAAGTATTACAAATTTTCCATTTTAAGAAAATAATTAATTATTTTATCAAAAAAAAAAAACTCAAACTTACGTAATATCCTTGTATTAATTATGTAACGTTATTACATATAATTTTTAAAATTTTCTGAACAAATTTAAATAAGGGGTAATATGGAAAAACACATCCCATTTACAACAATTTAGATGCTCATTAATGATAGTGCATTCTTTTAAGCAAATTTGACTTCGTGGAGTGGTCATTTGTTTTTTTTTTTTTTTTTTTTTCCACCATTTTAAAATGTACGCATAAAACTCATAATACATATATGTTTTATTGAACTCATTATTTGTAATAGTTGGCCATATCAATTAATGTTTTGCATTCAAATTATTACAACTCTTATTTTGTAGAACACGTGCCACCCACTGCATATTTTGTCAAAGACATCATTTAAATATTAAACATTTCACTATTCAAAGTACTATAAGACCAAATTTTATAATTGAAAAAACTTAGAATGATTCAAATATTATAAACAATTATATGAAATTTTTTTTAAAATGAAATTTGAGCATAAATGATAAAAATTTCAAAATATGTACATGAGATTTTTAAAAATAATTTTTTCATGAACCGAATGTTGGAACTTGCCAAAATTGTTTGTTTTGGACTCTACATTGTTTATGAATTCAGCACAATTTTATAAACTGTGCATGACCGATTTGATTTAGGTTTAAGGATCCCTAAATGATGAACAACAAACTATGGCTAGGTATAGCTTGAGTCTTTTGATACAGCCTATAATATAAGTTTCAAATGTCACTCCAATACGAAATATAACAATGCAAATCGTATTGAACAGAATGATACTGTTACAAAAAAGCCCACCATATGAAACTCCAATTAAGTAAAGCAAAAACATATTGAAGGATGTTTATATCTAAAATGTCCAAATAAAGACAAATTTAAATATATATTATTAAAAATAATTTATTTGTAAACATGTTGTGCTGCTCTTAAATGGTAAGGTGCAGGATAAGTTGGAGTTAGGATTAATTATTTCTAACTGTTAACAATTGTTAAACTCTCATGTTGATGTCACTGTTAAGTGGGTGAGAAGGCAAGCAAGTCACACTCTAGTTAAAGCCTCCATTCTTCATCTTAGCTTTCAAGTTTGGGATGAAATTCCCTTATGTTTGGTGGACTTCTATTAACCTTAGTCAAACTTTAGCGCCTTTAGAATGAATGAATTCCATAAAAAATATGGAATTCAATTTCAAATTTATATTGTTTGTGTTTGTAATGCAACCAAAATTTAGAATTCGAAAGTACATTCCTAATAATAAAAGATTGTTTAATTGTAACATAATTGAATTTATTTGTGGATAGAATAATAAACCATTTTAATTTTTGAAATTATGTCAAAAATAAGTTTATAAAATTCAATTGAATTGCACAAATTTATGTTAGTCATTTCAAACACAATTCATTTGAATTCTAAATCCATATTTTATTTATTCCAAAGTGAATTTAGTTTTTTAATATATATATATATATATATATATTAAACAAACAATAAATAGTAAAAACAACTCAAGATTGTAATTAGTGAGAACAACTCACTGATGACCGCAGAAGTAATTCATGAAAAAATAAGTATGTAATTTTTAATAGCAAGATTATAGTATTGGTTTGAGGATGAAATATTTATTTTCTAATAACAATAAGCATAAATAAAACTAACATAAAATATTATAACAAAATAACACAAGTAAAATCGTTATTTCCTCTATTTTGTATGCTTCTTTTTCACATTGGACGAGTGACGGAGCCAGATGTTCAAACTGTGAGGCCAAAGTCAATAATCAAGTAAGGAAAAATAGAACCAAATGAGAGGGGACAAACTGCATTTTATTACAAATCTAGGCGAATTAACATTTGCTTTTCCATTTGAGTTCATCGTCTTTGTTATATATATTTTTAAAATACACCTCTCTCTCTCTCTCTCTCTCTCTCTCTCTCTCTCTCTTAGATATCTTATTTCATGATTTTTTTTATATTATCTTTATTTGTGTTCCTTGGATAAATTAAACACTTTGTTTTCCAAAACAATCAAATAATAAATAAAAGGTATCATATAAGTTCTTTGAAATTTTATAAATTTGATACAAATTAATCAATTTCTCAATTTGAAAAAATTAATGTACAAGAGACTTTTTTTTTTATAAAAAAAATGATATAAAAAACATTTAAAGTGATATAGATGAAATATTTTTTTCAGTTGGCATATTTGTTTCAATTTAATCAAAAGGTTGTTTGTTCAATAATTGAAAATACAGTATTATGAAGGCTAGAGATACTGATCTTAATGGTTCCTATCATACTTTTATCAGAATTAGTCTGAGACCATTAAACGATCTTAAAGACAGTCATGTCATAAAACATCAAATGGATAATTAAAAAATAAATAGAAGTAAAAATGCTATTTTATAAAAATGAAGAAATCAACAATTTAACAATATATTTTTTAATTTAATGTAACCATTAAGTTATAATAAAATGTGAATTATACTAAAACTATATTTCTTCACATTTCATTTAGTTTTTTTGTGATAGTTAGAGAGATTGTGAGAATAGAACTTAAGCAAGGACTAATATAAACATTATTTGGTAGAAGTTTCTCAACGCTCATAATTTTTAATAGTTTTTTTTTTTTTTACCTTCCTTCATGCATTCATTATTTGCTAGTAAGAGCTTTTACGACTTAATTACTTTGCAGTATCTTACCCTCCAAATTTCATTTACATGACCTAATTCCTCTCTTTTTTAATGTACTCTTTTTATTTGAATGCATTCACCAAATTAAACACAACTCTTATATATCAAACATGAGATATTTCATTTCTTACACAAATAAATTAAAAAAAAAAAACCCAATAAAATCACATTTTATCTGTTTGAATGAAGGAATATTGAATCAAGGCATGTCAACCTAATATACATACTTGATAATGCTACAAATAAAAGATATAATGATTATGTCTAAGGTATATGTTGAAGCTTCAATGTTAAGCAGCCTGATTATGCAATCTTTTCAGCAATTATTATGTGTGTGTATATATATATAAAGGTAAAAACCACCACCACCATTATATGTGAAAAATAAATAAATAATCACCCACCATTTTGAAATTGAGTCATTATCTATCCACGTGAATGGCACGTGTAGGCATCAGACGCGGAAGCAGCTGGGATCTCCTGCGACAACATCATTGCACAGGGTGGGTAAAGATTGATCAATATCATCATTGATTTTCATTCAATTCCTGTTTCAATAAATATACAATAAGTTAATAACTAGTTAATTAAGTATTAATTAATAATTAGGGGTTCAATTAATTTATATATAGGTTCAGTTAAAACTTAGCTTTCACAAACAACGAACTAAATCATTGCCACCTTCCCCTCCCCACTAATTTCTCGCTTCTAGTACTATTTTAATTCAACCTTCTTCTAATTGTGGCCCATAATTAGGTAATTAGTACGGACACTTTATTAGAATAAAATACAATTACACACTAATTAATTTGTATTCAATTTTTCAAAGCCAACTGCTCAAGTTTAATGGAGCAACAAATAACGGTCCATTAATACAATTGAAAACTCAAAATTCTTCGTGGGAGAAATTAGGATTTGATTTGTTTAGAAGCAATGCTGAAAAGTAGTGCTATATAGGTTTGTGATTTGATTTGGGGTCTCAAATTTTTAGACTATTATAAAAGTTCCCCTCCATAATTAAATATATAAGTGCAATCAATTTGGCTCAAATTTCAGCAAGTGGAGTTGTCCCATTATGTATTTTTTCCAATAGAGATCAGACAAATGCATTGTATAATACTATAATTACTGTATAAAATCTTAAAACAAGATTTGATATATTTTTTAATTCCAAGTTTATTTGATTGCTTAAAACACAAAATTTGTTATAGGGATTTGGGTAATTATTTTAAGTATCCCACTTGCAACATAATTACGTCAGATTAGGTATAGCAAATGTGGTTGCGTACTACTACTCAACTCTTCGATTCTATATTTTCAGTATTCCTTGTATTATAAATAGGATACTTAATTGTGGTTGTGATGAAAACATGAAATTCAAGATGGTCTGTTTTATTTTTTATTTTTATTTTTTAAAAAAAATCCAGTAATAATTACATTATCAAGAAGCTGTCAACTCATAACACTAAAAAACCATGTCTAAATACTAATTAATTCTAAGTTTGTTAATAGACAATGAAGTGAAATCCAATAAATTAAAATAATAAAAAAAACTAACAACCATCCTTCATATTTGTGATGTTCATAAACACAATGATTAGTGATGTGATAGAATAATTGGGATTGTATTTGTAGGTATTTGGTATATATGCCTCATTATTAGATTCTTATTCTTTAGTTTGATTTCTTTTTGGTATATATTCAATTAGAGTAATTACATGTTTTTGTCTTGCCTCAATGGTACTTCTAATCATGCCTATGTGACTTCAACATGATGAATATAACATAAACAAATAAGAAACAACATTTAATTTAAAGTATTAATTTGTGGACTTATAATTAAAATTTTCAACTAAAATGAATTCAAGTGTTATTTTCCTACATTACTTGCTTCTGGCATTAAATTGATTTGTAGAACTACCCATTGGAAAATGATGAAACTATAATGATCATCATCAATGAGGAAATAAGAGAGCATGTGAGTCCAATTCTTATTACAATGAAAAGGGTATAGAAAAAGCAAAATTAATTATTGCAGCTAAATTTGGTGGTAATATTGGAGATCTAAATCATATCATTACATTTTACTAATATAATTAAGTACTAAGGATGAATAAATAATATATATATACACTTCGCTAATAACTATCAAGATTTAGGTAATTATATGTAGTTATTTATCTGAAGGGAAATTATTGTATTTAAATTCTCATATTTTATACTAATTATTTTCAATTAGTTAACTTATAGTTGTACAAAGAAAATTTATTTGAGTTACCTTTTCCAAATAATTATTTTATTCTTTCATAGTTTATTTTGTAAACAAATAATTGCTTAAAACAATATTTCAATATATTACACTAAACTTATGACAATTTTTTTTTTTAAATTATATGAATAAAAGAAATGAAAGAATTTAACGGTAAAATTAAGATAAATAAATGAAACAGTTAAGCATCTAATAGAATAACAAATAAAAAAATACTTAGTACAAAATATAAGAATACAGTTGTTAATTAATTATATAAAAATATATAAACCTATTAAGTGAAATTGGTGGGGTCGAGACATAGCCTAACCGTAAGCAGACTCACTTATCAATAGAATGAGAAAGAAAATGGGGTTCGCAGAAGATTGCAAATATATTGTTAGTGCTAAGTTTAGTAAGAAACTGAACAGAAATGCTTGTAAGTTTGCATTAACCTCTTTTCATTTTGCCATTCAATGTTTTCAGAGATTTTAGTCAATAAATTTATTATATATATATATAGAGAGAGAGAGGGGAGATAAATAGAAAGAGAGAGCAAAATGCATTCAGTATTTAGTCCCTAAATTAAAATAAATGAAGTCAGTTTAATAAACTTGATGGATAGAGGTGCATTTAAGACAATAATTTAATGGAACACAATGCAGGTAGCTAGGGATGGCCACTATTTTAATATCATGGTTGGATTTCAAATTTGGTGGAATCTTCCAACCATCGACTAACGGTTCTTTGGTAGTTCACGGTTACGATTTTTTAACGGACTGTTGCGAATAGTTCTTAGCAGTCCTCTAACCGGTTCTCCGAGAGGTTAAAAACAGGTTCTAAAACGGTTTTAACCAGCGGTTCTAAAACGGTTTTAATACAAATTTAAAATGGTTTTATACGATTTTAACAATGAATTAAAACTTTTTTTTTTACTTGGAAAAATATAAGGTAATTGAAAAAAAATTGTTCTTATCCTTCCATAATAAAATTTAAAAAAAAAAATATATATATATATATATATATATATAAAGATAAGAAATTAATCCCATACCTATTACATTATAGACATGGAAAAAAACATGGGAAAAAAAATAAGATAGAATAAAAAATTGATTCTTATTAATAAAATAAACTCTTTTAATTAAAAAATTCGGAAAATAATTAAGTTGACTATGTATTCTCTAGGATCGAGAGAAATCAAAGCTGATTTATTTCTACTTACCTTTTATTTTTTAGACAACCCTTTTATCTTAATCATTGCTATTTTCTGTTGAGAATCTTTCATTTTCACTTAAGTTGTTATTAATTTGTGAATTTTTTTTACTCTTAATTGACTCTAGTCTAATCTGATACACAAGCTTATGTTTCCAATAAATCCGGATGTAATTTAAACCGAATTTTATCAAATATGTTTCCTTCGATGCTAAAAGCTTATTCCGTCGCAACACTAGACATAGATGCTACTAAAATTTGTTTTGCAATAAGTGTCACAATTAAAAAAGTGTTGGCATGTTAACTCTACGAATTAAAATCAAAAACTTTGATGTGGCGCCCCTCCATTCTTTTTTCCGGACTTTTCTCCCCGCAAAATACTAAAACTTATATAAAAATTAAATTTTCACTCTGCTAAGTATTTAGTAGAGGTAATTGAGGAAGAAATAGTAAAATGTAGGTAAATTTGGTAAAAGAATAAATGAAATGTAAAAGCCGACACAGGAAGAAATAGTGAATGAGACAATAATATTAATATAGACCCACGTACACCCCATAATTCCACCACTACATCAACCATGTATTGTACGTATCAATCTTTCCTTCAATCAGCCAGCTTTGTAAAGACTGAACGACACTACTTTTCTTTTTTTTTTTTTTCTCAAGAAGAAAAAAGTAAAGAGGGTATACTTCTTTTAGGTGGGGATTCAAATTATATATACATCCTCTAATGCCACATCTCCACAAAATTCTGATGCTTACTTTATACATTTCCGCATAGCTCCCATTTTTTCATACTCCTCATTTATTGATTTCGACTTTTTTTTTTCGGGGATTAGATTAACTTTAGCGTACAAAATCAAAGTGGAACTCATAATATTTTTATTTTTATTTTATGGCAAGTCTCTGAATTTTTCATGTAATATTTATAAATTTGTGCAATTAGTTTTTTAATTAAAATTTTTACCAATATATTCTTTCTTTTTTGGAAAGAACCCAATAAATAGAATACACAAATACAAATCAATTTCACTCACTCACACCAAACTAATAAGTAATTGAAAGATAAAAATCTTACACTTTTTTTACTATACACCCAATTTTTTTTTCAGTAAAAAGAATATGTTTTTATGTAAATCAAATAAGATTAGCTTAATATAATTCATGTGTAGATAAATTTTGAAAATAGACATTCTTCTGTACAATAATGTTCTGTAAAATTAAAAAAAAATTTATTTTTTTTTTGATTGAATTTTGAATTAAATGATTAATTGAGCTGAATAACTGAAAAATATATAAAAAAAAGTTATTGACAAATGAAATAATATAGTGCCATTTTATATCAGGAGCCAATATTTTCTTTCGAATTCCATCCAATAACTTACATAGTTAAATGATTCAACTTGTTATCAAAGAATTTTTTTCATACAATATTTAAATTGGAATTCAGTTAATTAATTTGTCCTTCAGTTCAAAGAAAAAAAAATTATTTATTTTTTCAATAAGTTTGGCTCAAATAATAATAATAATCAACTACAAATTAAAATTACTCCTTAAACTAAAATTGGTTGACTGGGAAGTTGGACCCGCTGGAATGGGCCAATTTTCAGTGGGCTGAATACGGAGCACAGAGCTTCTTCATGTGAATTATATGGGCTAACTTTCGACATAGCGCTAGGCCCTGGCCTATTACGGCTCTTCCACGTGGCTCTGAATTTATAATCCACGTATACACATTCGGAACCACGAATTAACGGTTTTCGTTTCCCTCCATTTCCCCTCCTTTCCATCCTTATTAGACCCTGTGCCTCATGACTTATTTGCTCTCTTCTCTTCAATGGTCTCTTTACAATCAGGTCGAATCCGGGTTCTTGAAAGCGAACGGGTCCTCTTGTCACTAGATGTTGAGAGATCTATGATTAAGAGACAACTGGGCGTTTATCCACGCCATCGATGAGGCTAATTAGAGCAGTATGCCCAAGGCGGTTGATTTCAATTTGTTCTATCAGTTTTTTTGGGCAAAAGGGAGGCAAGTTACGATTCCATTTTTCTTATCCCAGGAAAGTTTATTTATCTCATTGATTGATTCATAATTATTTCTGTTGGGTGCTGAGCAAATGTAGGAAATTTCTGAACTTGAATGGTGAAAAGTTTCATTCTGTTTAAACAAGAAATGGGTTCATTTTGAATATGATATGGGTCACTCTAAATTATAACCTTAAACTTGAAGTCATATGGCTTAACAATTTGGATTTGTTTCAAATAGCAGGTGTAAGATAGATAAAAGGCCAAGTAATTGATTGCCTTATAAATTTTTTGTGGCAAGCCCATCTTTATTTTACCCCAGCAATATGATGTTTTAGTTGTTGATCTAGTAATTGTGAGGATCAACTTTTTATGGTTAAGCAAATTCCAATACAACAAAGACTGTTTTTACTGGTCTGAGGAGGCCGGCCGGTTACGCCTCTCTATTGCTTTTGATCGCACAAATTATCCCACATTGAATAGAAGAGAAGAGTTTGAAACTCTACAGTGCCTAGAAAAGAAGATCTCATTGCTGCTTTCAACTCATACCTTTCTCGGCCTTTTGGCTAAGATCAAGTGTAGTATCTGTTCTTATCAGTTTAATATCTGATACGTGGGCCAATGGCCCACTCGATATTAAATTAATTTTTTATCTTGGAGGTGCCGTTCGGTAGCTTGCTACTTGGCTTCTCGCGCGTCGCCCATGCCTTCCACTGCTGCAGGGGCCAGGCGCACCCACCAATTCAGTTTAAACTTGGCTTTTTGCTGCTTGTGTAAAGTTTGTTGCTTGAGAAACGACCTTAAAAATGTTGTTTATGTTTGAATTATTACTGTAGTTACATAGCACGGTAAAACGCTATATTCAATCCGAGATTCAGAGCAACTTTGGAAAATAATGCACTGCTTGCTTCTTTGATATCTAATTTTCATTAATGACTCGTCGAGATAGATAGAGAAAAGCCAATAATGGACTTTCGTGAATCCGCATGCAACCTAGTCTGAATCACTAAGGACACTCAAGTAAATGAACTACAAAAAAGAGTCCCAAGGCCTGGACCAACCTTAATGTATCCGAGTAATCTATGTAAACCCGAAGGCAGCTAAGACCAACCCTTGAACCTAACCCTCGGAGTGAAAAGGTCTTTTGATAATTAAGTGTAGGAGTTGCCATAAAAGGTCTTTTGAAAAGGACCATCTACCTGCAAATTTTAAGTCGTGAATGGAAACCCAATAGGGTAGTGCTAGTTTTGGAATCAAAATTAACCATATACTTCTATAGCTCCAAGCCATATTTTCTTTCATATCATTGGCATACCACCACTCCTCAACCGGTTATTTCAAAGCCTATAAAATATTTTAAGGTCCTTGGCTTTTTTATTTAGAATTTGGTATCGAAGGGATGTTTTGATTTTTTTATAAATCGCTAATATTGTCCAAATAAATCAAAACAGATATTAAAAAATTGAATTATTGTATGTAAACAAAGAATGATCAGTTAGTTAATAGTTGATCCTTGGGACATGCAAAATAATAGAGAATTGAGTAGTATTGTACTGCATGTTGAACTACTTTGTTCCAAAGAAATTTACTATATTTAAAACATATATAAAAGATATGAATGAGGGGTAACATTAGGATTGTCAAAACACCCCTAAAAAATTTATATTATTGAGGTTGGAGTTGTATTTTATAATTATTTGCAATAATTAATTAATTATATTCTAATAAAGAATTTTATTTTAATTATTAATTAATTAAATTCAAATTTTATTCTAATAAGTATTACTATTTAATTGTGCATGCATTTTAATTATTAATTAACTAAATTTAAATATGTTTTATAAAAATATTATAAACAAGTAAGGAAATAAACATAGAAAGTCCAAGTTTAGATTTATTGGGCAAAAACTTAATATAACCAACCATTTAGTTGTTTAGCGCCATCGTTGCAACTATCATTTTTTCTTAATTGTTTTTATTTTTTATTTTTTTACAACACAACATATAAATTAAGAAAATATGAATAGGTGTTGACCTATTAAATCTACAATTTTTCTTTTTCCTTTCTGTTTAAAAATTTTAGCATGTGTTCTTTTAGAATTGTTGTTTCTTGATTATAAACATATGTTTTCTAATTGTGAAACATGGCAGGTTAAGGAGCCATTGCACTTGATTACCAAACAATTCTTCAAGTGTATGATGGTGGTCTAATTTGTGTAGCATAATAGTCATCTACGATCATACAATTTTCATGTATGTATTACCTCTAAATGCACTCATTTGTGAACATGTTATTTTCACTATTGTCTCTTAGATATTAAAAAGAAATCACCATTTATTTTGTTATTATTAATTTGGGTTTTGACATGGCATGGGAACTCAATTTCTAATCTATCCTATAATTACATTAAATTAATCACCGCACTTTCACACTACTACTAATTAATACCATTAATATAGCTAATGTTATACTACAATAATAATTATAGTAGCCCATTGGCACATTGAACCATATTATATATTTAAATTTACATTTAATATAATTATGAAGAGTTTATGGCTATTGTATCAATTTCCAATTAGTAGCTCATATTGTCATGTGGAAGCTCACCCTAGATGTGTGATTCTATATCAATAATTAATTTTAATTAATAACAGTTTTTTTTAATTGGAGATCACAGAGCTATACTTTGGCGTTCAATTAATAATAAGTATTGAAATTATATTCTAAATAAAAATATTGATAAAACTTATAAAATCAAATAACGAATTTCTAGAATGAAAATAATATTTAGCATGAATATTATTATATATATATATATAGTTAATTAAATTAACTGTATCATCAATAACGAAAATATAAAATGAGACACACTTTAATCAAATTAACTATAGCATTAATCACAACCTATACAACGCATGCTATTACTAAAAATACCCTTCATATTTCTAATTTTTTTAAGATAAATGCATCTTTATTAAATTACTAAATTAATATAATAATAATTCTAATAATATTAGTATTAATAATATATTCTAATTATGCGTTAGTATTAGTATTGTATTTTTAAGTTAATTAATAAATAAATAAAAATCTATTAATATAATAATCAGGAATCCTAAATAAAAATGATGTTAATAATATATTTTATTAAAAAATTAAATTCTAATATTAAATAAATCAAATAGGTTAATAAAACTTCTATATTTGTTAATTTTAAGTTTTAGAATTATCATATTATATTGTACTCTTTAATATAAATTATAAATAATTTATGGAAAATGACATAACTCTTTAAAGATGATTGTTTTAGAAAATATTTTAACAATTTAAGTAACAATGAAAGACAGATGTATGGATATGATGAATTTAAAATTTGAAATAATTATGTAAATTAAACAGTTAAGAAAATGATATAATTTATTCAAAATTTGTTTCTTTTCTAAAGTTATTATTGTGTAGACTAGTAATTAAAATGTTTTAGTCCATTGAATTTTAAATTTTGACTAATAAAAAATTCTAAGAATATTTACAATATTGGAAATAAAATATGAGTACAGAAAAATATTAAAATAAACACAAACATTGCAATAGACATAAGCTATTAGGTTGGTCATCATAGAACACTATTTTATTATCATGAAGGTACCAGTCTATAATTATCATGCTTACCATTCATTTGTTACTCTTAGAATGGTCATTGGATTTTCGAAAGTCTTTTTACAGCCGCTATTTGGAAATTAAAGACAATAAATTTTCATATGATTCAAGTTTTTTCTTTTTTTTTTTTTAGCTCAAAATTGTACTTCTAACGAGATTGTATGCCATTTTCATCATGTTTTTGAAGAAATCACAAAATTGTAGTGAAACATCCGCCGAAAAAGGAGAACATGTTAAAAAAAGAGAAACGGTAACTGATTAAAGCGGTGACTATTCAAATCTAGGACTTTTTCAAAGAACAAAATCAATATGATAAATATTAAAATAAAATTATATTTTAATCTTTAAAATTTGTTAACATTTTCAATTAGATTTTTTATTTAATTAGTGGTACTCATACAAAAGTTTATATTTTTATATAAATTTTATTAATGTCAATATAAAATTAGTCAAATTAAATAAAACATCAATAACGAAATATAAAATGACTTACGACTAAAAAAAAACTTATCATACCTAAAAATTATGCTTGTGCAATTAAACTAATTACTATATGTTTATAGAATTACCATTTGAAATGATGACAGTATAATTATCATCATCAAAATGAGGAAATAAAGATATAGGTTAATATGTAGTTAATTATCTAAGTGAAGAATACACCAACACTTTTATAGAATTAAAATTTATATTCTATGTTTTATAGTAATTATTTTCAGCTTTATAATATATGATTGCATTTAAAATATAGTAATATTGTTAATTGACTAAATTATATTCATGTCATTTAATTATTTGATATTTTAGAAGTGACAGAATTGTTATTATTCTGAAGAAACACAACAAATAAAATAGAGAATATGTATGTGATGAGTTGGATTAAAAGAACTAATTACTATGAATTGAATAATTGTTGTTTTTAATTAGTGACTTAAAAAACAGCATCTAAGCATCTGAACACTGCAACAAGTAGATCTATCTATAATTCTATGGTAATGTAGTTATACTTTACGGTCTTTTATAATTTTGACAAAGAAACCCACATCGCATACAGAAGAAGAGTCACAGCCATACTGCTTATATAAAAACAAATCTCCTCTCTTTTAATCTTCATACCTTTCTCGGCCTTTTGGCTAAGATCAAGTGTAGTATCTGTTCTTATCAGTTTAATATCTGATACGTGGGCCAATGGCCCACTCGATATTAAATTAATTTTTTATTGGGGAGGGGCCAACCAGTAGCTTGCTACTAGGTCCTTCACGCGTCGCCCATGCCTTACACTATCGCAAGGGCCTGGCGCACCCACTAATAGAGTCCTAATATTTTTAGATCAATAGATGGAACAAAAAATTTACTAACAAAATCATTTTACCCGCATAGGAGTCATTTGTCTAATTATCTGGTCTAATTTCTAAAAATTTCCAAAAAAAAAATGTGAAGATTTACCTGGCCGAAACTTGTGGCGGATTAGGATTATGACAATAAAATGATTTTTGTTTATATCGTGTAAAATATATAAATTGAATAAATAAAACATGATGTGCTTTATTTATCTCTATTATCAAATAAAATGATTTTGCTAATATCTTTTCCCTGGCTTTGAAAAATCAAATACCAGAAAAAAAAAAAGGAACGGAAATATACCTGGATGGTGGACGCCTGGATGGTCCTTCGACAAACTGGTGCTGCAATTAACGTGATTGGTTGACGATCATCGGTGCCTTGGTGGTGGTTACCGTCGGACGAGAGGGAAATGAGGTTAGAGGCTCCTGCTAAGAAGAAATGAAGGCAACTTTAAGTTTTAAAGTACACTTGAGTTAGCTGAAAACAAGACCTTTCATGTTAAAATTATATATATATATATATTTATTTATTACGGATAAATCTAGTGGTGGCCACGGGCCCGGTTGGCCCGTTCAGCCCGCCTGGCCCAGTCCGCCAAAAGTCCGGACTGGTCCGCCATTGAACGGGAATTGGTCGAACCGTAATCGGAACCGGTCGGCCGGTAGGCCGGTTCCGGTTCAATATTTTTTCGAACAGTAACCGTTACGAATCGTGAACCGTTGAGTTGAACCGCCGTTAACCGTTAAATTTAAAAAAAAATGGCGAACCACCGGTTAACTGGTTCTGAACTGTCGGTTCACCAGCCCGGCGGTTCGGCGGGCCGGTTCCGGTTCATCTCTTTTCGAACTGTGGCTCGGCCCGGCCCGTGACGACCACTAGATAAATCGCAAACAGTCGATTTAAGACGATTAAAATCGCAATTCGCGAACATGCTGCAGTTTATCTACCACGCTACAAATGAAGTTTAATGTCATTTGCAGTGCTGCTTGTTTCGCGGTTCTGGATGATTTCTGCTCACCCTACCTGTGACAATCAAATTACTACAATGCACATGTAATGATTTATTACCAATATACAGGAAATGTACCCAAAATATAATTTAATTGTTCCATAAAAATAATTTCAAAGAGGAATGTTACTATGATTAAAATTAATAGTCCTATTTCAAATTTTCTATTATTCTTCATATTTTAAAAGCTACCTAAACAGTAACATTTAGTATTTACTATTGCTCCCAGTTCATATAATCCAACTCTTTCTTTTTTACTATTGCACCCAGTTTTTTACTTCATTTTCTAAAAAAATAACCCCACCCACCCCCCTAATAAATGGGCCAGTTGAACACAGAGCTTCCTCAAGTGGGCTGAATTTAGAAATAGGCCTATTCTATTACAAACTCCTAGTTTGACGCGTGTCACAGTTCTTATGATCAACGTATACGCATTCCAAACCACGAATTTCTGTTTCCATTTCCCTCCATTTTACATCCTTTCCTAAGCAAGGTTACGGGTCTCCATGAAAACCGTTCGAACCGCCGAGACGAGACGAGGTGGCTCACTTCATCAGTAAATACCGTACACCATCGACGCTACTTAGCACGAAAAGACACTCTCCGCTCTTTTGCGTTCTCTTCTCTTCAATGGCCTCTGTGCCGTCTCCACCAGTCCACCAAATCGCCTCTGTTCAACCCGCCAGAATCCGAGTTATTAAGGAAGGATCGTCCAAGCGAACGGGTCCTGTTGTTTACTGGATGTTTAGAGATCAACGATTCAGAGACAATTGGGCGTTAATCCACGCAATTGATGAGGCTAATAAGAGCAATGTGCCTGTTGCGGTTGCTTTCAATTTGTTCGATCAGTTTTTGGGGGCCAAAGCCAGGCAATTAGGTTTTACGTTAAGGGGATTGCGTCAACTTCAGGGGAAACTCGATGAGACCCTTGGAATTCCATTTTTCTTATTCCAGGCAAGTTAATATGTTTCATTCATAAATCATACTACTTGCTTATGTTTGGTGCTGAGAAAATGTTGGAAATTTCTGAAAGAACAATGTCAAGCGTTGAATGGGGAAAAGCTTCATGCTTTTTAAATTTGAAATTAAAGGAGTTCATCTTGAATTCGCGGGTTGCTGTAAATTTATCTTCAAGTACTAACATTGAACCGATTCATTGCATTTAATTGGATTTGATATACAATCAAGATATATAACATTTGATTAGCAATAAAATGAAGTGTTTGAAAGGAAGCTTAATTGGTTTATTTCAAATTTTTGGGTTTTAATTATAGGGAGAAGCTGAAGAGAATGTTCCAAAATTTTTAAGGGAATGTGAGGCTTCACTTTTAGTTACTGATTTCTCGCCACTAAGAGAAATCCGGAACTGTAAAACCGAAATTTGTAAAAAAGTTAGTGATGCAGTGGCCATTCATGAAGTTGATGCTCACAATATAGTGCCTATGTGGGTAGCATCAGAAAAGTTGGAGTACAGTGCTAAGACATTAAGGGGTAAGATAAATAAAAGATTAAATGAATATCTAATTGATTTTCCTGATTTACAACAACCTACTAGAAGGTGGGTTGCTCCTGCAAATCGGTTGATTGATTGGGATGGTCTCATTGATGAATTTATAAGGTCAGATATCAATCTACATGTATGAGGCCATTTTGATCATCAGGATAATTGTAGTAAAGATTTTATGGTTTCACTTTATAGGAAAGGAGCAGAAGTTCCTGAAGTTGGATGGTGCATCCCGGGAGAAGAAGCAGCAAAGGAAGTATTAATGGGAAGTAAAGATGGATTTCTGACCAAAAGAGTGAAAAATTACTCTGCAGACAGGAATAACCCATTAAAGCCTAAAGGATTGTCCGGACTCTCTCCATATCTGCATTTTGGTCAAATTTCTGCACAGAGGTGTGCATTGGAGGCTCGTAAAGTGCGAAATCTTTCTCCTCAGGTTGGTGGATTTGATTTTTGAATTCATTGTTCATCTTCTTAATGTTTCAGTGAAACATTGTTGAAGCATAAACTCACTTGTTGTTTCAATGTCCATATTTTGCGTTGGTTCCAAAACTTGGCTCATTGTTTCTTTTGTAATTTATCTTGCTCTGTTTTCTGTGAGAATTGTGGAACTCAGTGCATGGCTGAATGTTTATGCATCTCTTTGCTACTGTGCAGTCAGTTGATGCGTTTTTGGAAGAGCTGATTGTGCGAAGAGAGCTAGCAGATAACTTTTGCTTCTACCAGCCTCATTATGATTCTCTACAAGGGGCGTGGGAATGGGCACATAAGACCTTGCTGGACCATAAATCTGACAAGCGAGAACATATCTACTCGTGAGTGTGTTGGATGCATATTGGTGAAATCTTTGTACTCCATAGGTCTACTGCTTTCAGGCAAATATGCTGTAGCGGAAGGAGGGGATACTAAGGCCCTGCACCTGGCCGCTATAATCTCCAAATTTTCTTTTTCCTTTTTTGCTACTTTTAACTAGGCCTTTACTGAAATCATCTTTTTAACTAAAAGAATTACATCAATGTCTTTATAACAACATATTGATACCACTATACTTTGGATTGCACTACACTTAATGACATGAAGTTTCTTTGTTTAGTTTGGTGACATTTATAAAATTTCAGTGGCCTCTTAATTTGTAGGATGGAGCAATTAGAGAAGGCACAAACAGCTGATTTGGTATGTGGACCTTTTTATGTAATTTATAGTGGCATCAAACCACTTTCATTTCTCCTGTCCTTGGATATGCTTTGGAATTAGTGAATGTGAACTCATATCATATTTTTTTTGGATGTTGTCTACGTTTCGCGTTCTAATGATCATTACCACACATTTCAGCTTTGGAATGCTTCTCAGCTAGAGATGGTACACCGTGGGAAGATGCACGGTTTTATGCGGTAAGGGCTTTTTGGTTAATTTTCTTTCTTCTATATACGTTTGACTTCTTAGATTTTAGTTTGATATCTGTTGTTCATAAGTTGGGAAAGCAGAAGCAATTCAAAGTCAAAGCTGGATCTTCTTGTTGATTAGGGCATTAAAGTTAGCATAAGACTTCAAATTTAATTCTTTGTGTTTTCCGAGTATATTGGCATGAAGATATAAAGGCAATTAACAATATATTATTGCTTTTGCAGACTAGATCTTGTGTCTAAGCAGCCTTAACATGTAGCATTGGTGATTTTAGTATTCTCACATATTCTGTCTTTTGAAAATTAATATTGATTATTTTCTAGTTTTAAAAATATTTCTCGGAGTATATAAATCTCTCTCTAAATGTTGGAATAACAATTGAAAGCTTTGTGCCACGCAGCATGTATTGGGCAAAAAAGATTCTGGAGTGGACGGAGGGACCAGAAGAAGCCCTTGCAATATCAATTTCTCTAAATGACAAGGTAATGTATCTTAATTTATCTTTATGCTTCCATTAATGCGTTGTTTGGTGCTCCACGAGTTTGTTTAACATAAACTATTTCATGCAGTATGAATTAGATGGGAGGGATCCAAGTGGATATGTAGGTTGCATGTGGTCGATATGTGGTGTTCATGACCAGGTTTGTATTACTATTCATCTCTATCTCAGTTTACTAATATATATGAAAATGGGGATGATGGTTTAGTTGGTTAATCTATGGCTGTGTTCAGGGTTGGAAAGAAAGACAAGTGTTTGGGAAAATTCGGTACATGAACTATGCAGGGTGCAAAAGGAAATTTGATGTTGATGGTTACATTTCCTATGTGAAGAGATCTGTGAGTGAAATTAAGAAGAGGAAAGCAGAAACTCAGCTTGGGAGGAAATCAAAGGAGATTCGCGTTTAACATTTACCTGGTAGCTAGATGAGAGGGTTCATTTTGTTTATCATGATGTCAAAGCAACTTTAGGCAGCCTTATTATGTATTTCTCAACAGGTAGAATGACAGGCTCATTATAGCCTAATAATTTTGTGAATTGGAAGTCAGGTGTAAAAATTTGGAAGCTCAGAAATCGTGTTTAATGTTCCACATGTTGCTACAAATTTTGTCGTCATGTTATGGATTGCTTGCTATGAGGAAGAGGAATTGGTTATAATTAAGCAGATTTCCATGCTAAGGCTGTTTTGTTGATTTACAATGTCGGTGAAAGTTAATTTTTACTTGGTCTGAGAGGTTTGGCTTATGCTCTCGTGCTTTGCCTTTTCACACACATATCATCCCACATTGGGTAGAATTGAAGAGTTTCCCACCACAGTGCCTATAAATGGATATCTTATTCCCACTTCCAACTCATACCTTTCTCGGCCTTTTGGCTAAGATCAAGTGTAGTATCTGTTCTTATCAGTTTAATATCTGATACGTGGGCCAATGGCCCACTCGATATTAAATTAATTTTTTATCGGGGAGATGCTGTTCGGTAGCTTGCTGCTTGGCTTCTCGTGCGTCGCCCATGCCTTTCACTACTGCAAGGGCCAGGCGCTCCCACTAAACAGAGTAAAATTCTTTATTGTTGTCATTAGAAATCTTTCCAATTGGAGTTGCGGTCGTATGCTATAATTACAATTAGGTTAGGTCTTTTACGTCTTAGCAACAAAGTAATCTTCTTAAGTTTTACTTAGTCGACAACAAATTTGTTAATTGTGTATTTTGAGAACGATTTTTCCTGCTAAAATTGTAAATGTAGTCTTAACTTTTAAACGCAATTATTGTATATTGGAAGTTGATTATAATTTAAATATCCAAAGGCCACTCAAATCGAACTGTTCTTTCATATGAACAAGTGCAACCATTCTAGTTGGCGGGACTTGGAAAGGATATTGTCGGACCTGAACTTATCAACCCTAACAAACTGCCGCCAATCGCCATCATCAAGAAGAATACGCTACCCCATTTATATATAGCTAGGCACAGTCAATCAACCTTGGAACTTTTTCCTCAATAAATTTGAAGGTCCTCTTAAATTAGTATTTCTCGGCCCCACAGAATTCCTTTAGTGATTTTTCTATATTTTTATTTGTTCTTGGGAAGTCTGATAGAAAAACAAAGGAATATGCATATAAACACAAACTATGGACAAATGCAGCCATCATATTTAATCAAAATGAGAACCGTCATTCTAAAAGCAAAATGTCTTATAATTTTGATTATCATTTCTAGTTCCGAGCTCAAATGATTTCCTATTGATTAGTAAACACTATACACATCCTAAAAATTCACAAGTTCCCATCAATTACAATCCACAAATCGATTTGCTAGAAGCCTAATGGTGCATGATGCTGCTTCACATGCCACACAAAGCAAGGCCTCTACCAAATACCAGAATGCAGTAACTTTACACTGAACGCTTACCCAAAAAATAATTATGATTTCAATGAATGGAAATGTGCATCTATGAACACAAATGGGATTAGAAACCTATTGAAAGCTCCTACTCAGCTTCTAAACCAACACACGTCACTTTATATCTGCAGATCATCCAATGAGAGTTCATGTGTAGTCAATAGCTTTAGTTTCTGCAGGAATTATATAAATAAAAATTCGTTACACCAGGAATTTGGATGGTAATATGGAAGAGAAGAATTGGAGAACTAGTTACCGTGATAAATTGAGGAGGATCGTCCAGACTTGTAGAGCCCAGAACCACTTCCCTCTGTAGCTTATTTGTAAGCTTGTGGCATACCCTTAGCTGAGGAGGGTTTATTATGAAAAATGAAAAGAATATCAAAAAAGAAATAACCGTTAAAAATGAAGTTGAGAATAGAGAACTCTGTACCTCAGATCTTGTAGCTCCACCCACAATAAAAACAAAAATACGTTTACCCATCTTCTTGAAATCACTGGACGCGTGTCTTAGTACTGAATCACTGTAAAACAGCAGAAGAAAACATTATCATTCAAGATGCAAAAAGAAGCAAAATCTCTAGAATTTCTCAATTCAAAGATACTCATGACGAAAGAAACAATGTTACATCTAGAAAGCGTGAATTATCTAGAATCCAGTCCATGCTGATGCCTAGGATAAATATAACCATTTGAGCAAAAGAAAGAACGACACCTTGAATAGCCATCATCAGAGTTCCGTGGTCGAGCCCATGTTGGTGTCCGTCTTGATCTCATTGAATGAGGGGCTGGAGCTTGATGGGCAGATGATGCATGGGGTGTGCCATGAAAAGATGCACTTGGGTCATTCATACACGGATATTCATCCTTGGAAAGCTCCCCTTTACAAAGCTTTTCGACAAGTTCCTGAAAGGCCAAGAGAATTTTGGTGAGGTTTGAGTTCCTTTTTATCATATAACCTAGGTAGAGGTCACAAACTCAATCAATAAGATGACAAAATAAAATTACTAGACCATGACACAACTTAAGTCAATCAACTTATGTTCTTACTATGGACAATTCAATTGATGAGAGACTGCTAACCATGGCCGAAGCTTTCTTTCAATATATTGATCAATTTAACCATAACAGAATACCTTGACGAACTTAAGTGAATTTTTAATAAAATTGAGATAAATTAATTTTTCCCCTTAATTTGTGTGCAATAGATCGAAATGGAAAAAAGACCATCTCTTTGGGACAGTGAACATTTATTTCGATCATTGCCAAATAGTTTAAAAATAAGTTATCACAGAACACCTCTCAGAAACAGGTAGAGAAAAAACTGAATGGTGAGCAAAGTTAACAGCTAACTGAATTAACCCTTTTCAATATCAGTCTGGTTTTGAGGTTTGTTAAATTCTAGTTTGCTTCAATTTAATCAACAAAATACCAGAATACTAAAAATATATATATATTTTTTTGAAAATTCAGTTAATTAAACTCAGTTTCTTTGGTTATTTCCAGTATTCCAGTTTGGTTTACAACAAAAGTTTGGTAAATTTTCATTTAAAATAAATGTCATTTGGATTCTCAGACATTGAAATCATCCCGACCAAATTGGCTGATTGAGTGATTGCTCAAACCCTGAAAATAAATGTTTGCTACTACAAGTGCTCCAATCATGTGATTCTTAAAGCTAGAAGAAAACATGGGAAGGTAAGCGTGGAATTCAACAGGAAAAAATAATTCTAACTTCAACATTACCTCTATCATTGGATAAAACCTTGACAATTGCCATTGTGTTTCCTCCTGAGCAGTTCGATCTTTTCTAGTAACACGCTTCTTCTGCAGTGGAGAAGAAAGAGAAACCGAATTTAGGCTTAGAATATAAACAGAATCAGCAGCATTTCAGCAACATGTATTCTTACTTTATGAATGTCAAACTTCAAAGAGAAAGTTCCAGCCGAACTCTTTTTGGTTTCTGCGGATGCCCCAATCAATCTCATATTCATCACAGCATTCATATCATCTTCTGGCAGTTTTGCTAACTGGAAAAAAACAAAATTTCATATAATAGGATCAATATTATATGCAAAGTCATGAAAGCTGTGATTTAACTAACTTATTGTAATAAAAAGAGCCAACCTTCATTAGATTTTGACCCTTTTCGCCATCAAATTTCTCTGGATAAATTGCTGCAAGAATCATCAACAACCGCAACTTATTTTCCCGAGATGCATCCTGCATAGAGTTGTAGTTGCGTATATTACAAGCATATTTCACACACTGTTACTTCCACACAATTTGCTAGAAATTATCACCTCTTTAGTAGTCAGAAATTTAATTACATCCTTCATTCCAGCATCTCCAAAAACAAGGTCTTGCTCCAGTTGACCTATATCTCGAAGCCCTGATTCCCTAATAATTCTGTTAATTTTTCCCGCAATCTGCATCCATGAATCATAATTAGCATAATGCCATTGCCATGTGAAAATTCTTACGAAACATTTTAGCTGCTTGACGACATGCTATACTTCTAGCCCACAATCACTAAACAACTAAATATTACATAATGCAGCCAAACTGTCATTTGGATGGAGGTATGAGTATTGTCCAACTATGCACACAACCCACACGTGAACACTCAAGAAGCAAAGCAAGCACAGGGAACACATTCTCCCCTCCTAGGCTAAAAATGTACATCAATGACAGTAAGCCTCTATAATTTGTTTCCATAATTTTTCTCAGGCTCACATAAATTCTTTTCAACAGGCCATAAGGAACCCCTATTATTATCTACATTGAATGCATTCACTCACTGTACTAATTGATCTTCATGCCCAAAAGCATCCACACCTCTTCATCACAGGGTTCACATTAAGGCCACAACATCCATTACCTTTATGTTATATTTGGATCCAAGCACTTGGCTTTTAAAATGCGAGGAAGATTTGAAATGACAATTTTTTTTTACCAGGCGGATCTACGTAATGGAACTCCACAATTGTATTTAAGCCTTTAAAACTTAGTATTGGTCTACTTAAATCCAAAATCCACAAATACTTGATAATCCAAATAATGAATCTTAAGCACATCCAAATCTACATCTTCAGAAACACGAGTCCAAACACAATGATAAAGAAATTTAAGGTACTGCCCATTATATTGCAAATTGTGGGAAAGTC
Organism: Croton setiger; assembly: GCA_948099555.1. Lineage (NCBI taxonomy): Eukaryota > Viridiplantae > Streptophyta > Magnoliopsida > Malpighiales > Euphorbiaceae > Croton > Croton setiger. Next base: position 65,404 of record CANUEY010239647.1, read on the forward strand.
AGCAGCATAGGTTGGGTTGAGAATTACCCATCCGAAAACAAAGACCCTGACCTTTAAATCAATGTCCATACTCTACAGCATTGACCACTAAGTAACCATACGATTAGGAAAAACATAGGGGAGCTGAGAAAATTATAGGCCATGATGAATATACAACCAATATATCTGTCATTAACTTGAGGAACACAATGTGCATTTAAGTGATTCAGAGCCCAAGATGCATTTTGCTGATTTTCGAAGCCAAGGAGAAAAGGCTAAGCAACCAGTTACATTAAGCAAAACAAAATATCTGGAAGAATATCTCCAAGGATGATCAAAAGGGGTTTTATGTAATAAACATATTTGGTGAAGAAGAATACTCCACTGTCAGAAGCAAGAAACCAACCTCTACATGGAGAGAAAGCTTGTCAATTTGTTCACTGTATTGTGGCAATGCTTGAACCATCTTTTGCAAGTCCCGAGTGGAAAGCTCACCATCTCTATACAACACATGAGACTTAAAAAATGAGAAATATATCAAGACACATAATCATTGGGTATGCAAGCATAAGAATCATGTAGGTAAAATGTCCAGACAAAAGAAAGCATAGGGTATGCAAGTATAAGAATATCTTCTTAAACAACACAAACAAGTACAAAACATTGGAATAGAAACAATATAAGCCAATCTTACATGAGATCAAGAATACAAGAATGGAAACACAGAAATGTGTGATGAAAAGAGAAATCATAAATAGATCTTTCTCTGTAAACTAACTGCAAATTGCAAGTCACAAATTGCAGGACTTATCCAACTCATGGTTGTAAACTACGGCTATTTTTCCAAAAAAAAAAAAATGTCTACCCATTATTGTCTGTTTTAAACAAAAATGTTAGTTTGGAATTCCAGGTAAGTGGACCATGATCACTAGACCATAACCCATTGTGGACCATCAGTTTATTGCTAAGCTGTGACAAACAACAAATCATACACATGCTCTCTTTTTCAAGCTTTTATTTAAATAATTCCTGGCTGCACCACCCTCAACTGTTACCCCCAGCCATGATGATGACACAGTGTCAATTAGAATCCTAACCATTCTGTCCTTTTCCTCCATAGACCACTTTCCAACTCTCAACCTACAGAAACATTTGCCTATAGATAATACGCAATCCAACCTACATGAAAACCCAAATAAGAAATGGGAAAAGACCCAACTTTCAACCTAAATTCCATCTGGCGCATTAACACGACATACACCAGCAACTGTATCAATTCACATATAATCATTCAACTCAAAATTGAAACAGGATGTATCACAACAATTGCATTTTCTCATAATGCCATCAGGTAAACGGAGAGCATAAAACTCCAAATGGCTCCAACATGCATTACCTAATTCAAAAACAACCTACAACCATCCTCTTCAGGGTTAAATAAATGTGAAACAGGCAACAGGTTACCTATAATCAGAACCCACAATGAGAACTAAGGAAGATCTTCCATACAAATCTTTTCACTTCTCTGTAGTTTGTACTGAGTATCATGTTTCCTTAATTTTTCCTGTTCATATAATAATGAACACTGGTCTAATTGATAATCAACATCGAGAACCAATATAAAGATAGGCAGCTATGACAATTCAGCATATTTACAGAACATCACAACTTAACCATGAGGGGGGTCAATACAATATTGTTTCCAGAAAATCAAGGAATGAAGTGGAAGCTGTGGGAGAGATATGGTGTACCTAGTTCTACAACATAGCATCCAACTAAAAGTACCTAGAAAAATTAACATCAATAGGTCATCAGATTTTCAGACACTGTTGACCTGACAACTTTGCAGCAAATTCTCATCCATAAGAAAACACAGTACCCTGTTAATAAAACCCTTCATCTTATTTCATAGTTAGGGATCAGAATCCACCATGCAACTTAAATATCATTAGATAGCAATTTTCTTCACTAACATTAGATACCCTTGAACAACGGGATCCATTTCATTAACAATGACTATGAACCAACCTGGAACCATGTTGGATTTGTGCAGCTTTATTTTTTGATATGAAATTGGTCATCTTCTCATGCAACCGTTCACTAGCCTGACGAGCAAACCAAGGATCTCCAATTATTTACATTATCGGTGGTCAAAAACAGGTATAATGTAGACACCATACTTACATCTGCTATATGTGCATGACGAAGCTCAAGCCAAACAGGATCATGTTCCTCTAGAAGAACCTCTTTCTTCTCAGGAGGACCACCTGATTTACCAGGGACCTAAACAGTAAAAATTTTAGATTGCAAAAATTCAAAAACAATTCCAACAGGAACTGGAAAAGAGCATGTAGATATGGACTAGAACTGTATTAACTCACCTCATGTACATATTTATTTCCCTCCATATTTAGTAAATCGCGACATATGGCATCATATGTCCACTCATGTATAACAGGAGCAATCTAGAAATGCACAATAATGATGTTAACCAAGATGAGCTACAAGAGTACCATAGCTCAATATGCAATATGCGCTTACCTGATCTACTGATCTATCTAGGATGAGTAGCTCGCATGTTTCTGTTTGAGGAAAATGTTCAATCTTCTGTTTATAATGTGTTAGACGGTCCCAAACTCTCGCAGCAAGTTTTGTGGGTATCAAGTCACGGAAGGTTGTCATTGTAGTCACATCAAGTGACTTGGCAGCACGATAACGCACATAAGGAAATTCCTGAAAATGAGACGTATGCAGGCCTCAGAATATTATCTCAACAACATCAATCACTATTTAATGATCATTATACATACCCTTAAAGAAGCAAAAACAGTAGCAATGCGAGTAGCCATCACATTCAAACATGCATCTCCTGTCCGACAATCCTCCTCATCCCGGAAAAGTTCTTCTAAAGCCCTTTCATTGTCAGTGATAAAACCCTGTATGAAAAATGTCAAATTCGAACAATAAAATAAAGTGTTGTGACGGTGATGAGAAGAATAAGACCAAGAAACATCGTTAATGGAAAACTAAAAAACAATAAAAGGTCTAAACAAATAAATAATGTAAGTAATCACAAAAATGAAACTCCGGAAATTAAAATACAGCTATATCTTTTTTTAACAGAAAGGCATGTACAAGTCTGGTTAAATTATAAATTATCAAATGAGTTGAATCTAACACAGATGTAACTGGAAAATTAATTCACAATAAATAGTATTTGCTGATTCTGAAAACATTATGTTCACTCTAAACAATGATTACCAAGTTTCACTTGGCATGATCTCGCAATATTCATACTTCTTTTCTCTTCCATGCCAATCTGAATTCACAAAGGATATCCAAAAGATTCCGACTATAAAGTAACAGTAATTGATACGTAAAACTCAACTTTGACAACCCTTTGCTATTTAAGAGGTAACAAATGTGCTAAATTACATCAATCATTCACCCCTAGTCATTTCATACAAATGTAGATATTCCAAGGTTTCTTGCAGCGAAAGAAGTGCTGATGCCAAGTAATAGCAAATTTATCATATATTGGCTAGCCCCAGAGATAGTATAGGACAGATTAGAAAAGAACAAATTTATTAGAAGTGACAAAAATGAAAGGTATGCACCTAGAGGAAGAAAACTGGGGGGAAAAGGAGACAATTAAGCAGTGAATATCTATGCTCTCAAAACACAGGAAAACCACACCTAACTTCCAATATTAAGAAATAGAAATCTTTTAACAATTCAAATTAACATTGAATTTATAAAATGTACTATTGAGCTCCTTTGTCCATGGAAAGGAATATAGCCTATATCATGCACAGAATATTAAACAAATAAATTGATGTGGTGTCATTTACCTGGCTGTCTATAGCAAAATACTCCAAATTCATCTGCAATGGCCATGAAAATTAGAAAAATCATCAGTGTAATAACTAAATTACTAATCCACAAAATAACAACTCAAAGGAAACAATATCTATACCTCTCTCAGTGCTCCTATGCGAGACAATACACTTACATCTTTCTTGATATGAGCAACCAGTTCTCTTGAAATGGGTGAGCTGAAGAAAACATATGCCCTTCAAACAAAGAGGAGATCAAACAAAATAAAAGAGTCAAAAACCAAGTATTACTCAGTAGTCAATAACACAAATATAAAATAAACAATAAAAAAATTATAACTTCCACGTACTTCTTGTATAAAGGAGTTTTCCCTGACATGTCTGACAAAAACATAACAACGCTGAAAAAATAGATATATTAAGAAGATCAGATAAATAACATATAAATCATTGGAACAAAAATAACAGAAGCTTAAGAAGACCCAGTTCACAGGATAAATAACAGAAATAAACACTACCCATAACGCTGACCTAAACCAACTGAATGATCAGCAAGTTAATTTAACCTTAACAAATATTTTCTGGAAATAAAATTGCATACAATCAAGGTTTTTTGCAAAAAAAATAGACAGACAAAAGGAATAATGAAAGAATTAGATCCAGAACAGATCATATTTTTGTCATGAAGCATCATGCTCATTTGTAACCTGACCAAGGGAACTCTGGAACTTGCAAGAAAAATTGCTGAAAGATTAATGTACATTTTAATCCTCAAATGTAGTTAAAGAATTTATTAAACTGCCTTAAGCATTAAGACAGTTACTATAAAGAATGTTGGAGCCAATGCCATTCAAACATTAAGACAGTTACTATAAAGAAAATCAACTTCCAGTCTTCCACCCTTTTCTTCTTCCTTAATTTTTGGCTTGAACTCAGGGTAGAGGAAAGGCTATAACATGACCACTTTTTCAACTTCAGAACCAAACTACAAATAGCAATTTATCCGCCTAAGTATGTTCCTCTCAACAACTATAATAAGAATGGATTGGAAGCACAAAGAACTACTATTGACTGAAACAAAAGGAAAATACATTACTTCTCTTTTGTTGGTTGAATGAAGTATATAGCATCCATGGAGGGCAAAGGTTGCCTTCGTCTGTATATGTCTTCCACCACTGCAGGGGGGAATAAAAAGGAGATAAATAGGAAGATCGAGTAAATTTTGCAGAACAATAACAATCTGATGTCAGCAATTCTGTAACAAAACTTTATTGTTCACCTAACCATATAATCTAAATGTAGAGAAAAGCAAGAGCACTCACGAGTAAATAAAGATGAACAATTAGAAGTCACAATAAAAGAGGTTCTCTTTTTCATATTAAAATTATTCACTCTTCAGAAACATCCAACACATTATTCGACATACTAGCATTTACTTAATACCATCAAATATTAATGCCTTTTCAATGCAATTTAATTGCAAATTAATTGGATTGATCAGTAGCATGTTTCATCTGTTCCACTCAGTTCAAGGTTAAATCAAAGAAAAGGAAAAAATTCCAGAGCTGCAAATTCTTGTCTTACTACTTCCCCCAATTTTATCCAGGGTTTGCAACAGTTTCATTTGTCAAATAATTTCAATGAGCTGAACCTTCTCTACGTCACAATGGTATCACTGCTAAGTTTCCTATAATTAATTAAATTGCTTCATTTGTTATAGATCCCAACAAAGAACACTTAATTGCAAACTAATTGGATTGCACAGTAGCCTGCTTCATCTGTTCCACTCAATTCAAGGCTAAATCAACGAAGACCTAAACAATTTTCAGAGGGATTAATCTATCAAGATATAGTTTTATATGTAAAATGATTCTCTATACCTGTATTATTATGTTTAAGAAATATAACCTGTCACATCATAATCAACTAAAATTTGATCTCGTTCACTATGCAACGGAGTGAAGTATTTCATTAATTTATGAATATTTAGTTACTACATTCAACCAACCAGGTATGAACGTTGTCATGTAAGGTAAAAGAAGAAAACTGCAGCTAAGTGCATTGAGAGATGAACATGAACATATTCACAACAAATATTGGGATGGACAACAAAGAGATAAAAAAAGCATTTGAAATAAAGAAAATAACATATGCATGTCTTGTGACACAATGAAGATTAATTATATACATGAAAACTCAATATTGTTCTGTTTAACAGTTTTAGTAAAACATAAGCAAGCGAAATTTGTTCTTAGTAGTTAGATGCACTATGAACAAGAAAAACATAATAACAGGAATAAAAACCAGAATTTACTGCAAAAACAGCCTTTAGCACTTTCAATAATATTCTCCAGGAACACAGCAAAAGCAGCCCTAAATTTTCAGATTTCACCATTCTAATTCTTACATGAAACCCCTTCCTGTGTGATATCAGCCATCTTGCATGCATAAGACATGACCTTCACTGTAAGTCTGTCCATGATAAGTACCTGGATAATATATTGAAGAAATGATATTCAGCAATGATCATTTGTGAAGAATAAAATAATGACATGATAGAAACTAATCGTGCAAAGAAAATACAACAAACAAAATTGAGCAATAAAAAATATTACCACCATTAAAATATAGAAGAATGAAAAGGAAAGGTTGAACTAAATAGAGATTATATTTCTTAAACATGTGAATATATAGAGTAACTAGAATGGTTACCATGCAAAAAGTCTCTTGCACCATTTAGAAAGAAAGGGGTAAATAAAAGGAATAAAAAAATTTAATCAACTAATTGATATTACCTTGTCTTATTCACAAATTATATTAAGTCTCAACAATACACCCTATAAACAATTATACATTATACCAATCTAAGTGGACTCCTAACGAATAGCTGCATGCACAATGCTATCTTATCATATCTCTCTCGAAAGAAATAAGAAGCTAATCATATATAATCAACACATGACTGCAAGACTAAACAAAATACCACAAAGAGAAAAGGATGAGACTAAATTAAACACGGCCAATTATTTAAATTATGTGTGATGAATTTAAAAAATAAAAAATAAAGATAAATTGCAAGTGGCCTCAACCCTACGTTTTTTATCTAGAAAATGCATTCTTATCAATTTTAAGACCCTAACAAAGTAAAACACCTTCTAGAAAATATTTTCCACATTGAACAACTATTTGGATATGAATGTGTCCAATAGATTCTAAGTCTTGTGTAATGTCTAAAAGATCTAGAAGCAGTACATATGCAGTTACATACAAGCTAGGCAGATGACACAGAGAAGGAAAGTATCTAAACTGTTTGATGTTGTGAAAGAACAATATTCCCAGCACCCCGCAGAAAATGAAGTCAGTTATGTAAGAGAGTTTCTCAACATATTTTGTACCTCTCATCAATGTCCAAGCAACAACAGAGACGCATGAGTAAAACAAGTAACAAAAATCTACACGCTACATTACCTTCCATGTTGACTTTGAGTCCCCTGATTTGGCTGATCTAAGCATTTCATGTAATAAACCTGAGCAGTCAACAAAGTACGATAAGCTGATCGGGACAATTAACAACTATGATAAGCAAATTAACTACGTCTTTCTAAATAAAAATCAAAAAGATAAAAACAAAAAGCAATGCCACAAAACTTGAGAGGGCCTAATGACATCTAGACTCTTTCTCAACTCACTCATTTAAGCATGGGTTTCCCATAGTGTTCTGAGGTAGGGATATATTTATTAATGACATAAAGAATGCATAAACACAATGCTCATTTTCTCAAGTATGTAATGTTAAAGAATAAATCATAATAAATAAGGACAGACACATAGAACCTGCGTGCACACATCACATCGATCATAATGTCAATTGAAACTCCAAATTCTTGAACAATTGCCATCTGAATATAGCAATTTTAGCATTACCCATAATCACGCTATTCTTTACATCCAATTGAAGTTTTATTATGAAAAATATAAAAACAAATATACTACTTGATTCAAGATGCCCAACCCCGTGCACATATCTCAGCCTCTCTTTTTCCAACTTCCTGAAACCTAGAATTCAAACAGCTGCACATTTCAGCTAATGAAAACCACGGGTCTTCCCTGTATCTATCCTACTTCTTTGAGGGTCCAGTAATAGACAATTTGCGTAATCATTAAGCTAAACGTACATACAATAGTCTTCAAAGCCTAAGTTGCCCAAAAAGCGAAAAAGAAACTATAAAATTCTGCACAGTTGGATTGGAGCATCCGCGGCCAATTCAACCACAAGATAGCAGTGAGTCACTCGATTACATAACTATCCAAATCATTTTCGCATTCGACTGCTCTAAACTTATATCATACTAGGACAAAGTAAGCAATATGATAATCTTACCAAAATCAACTACGGCATAGAAATGCTCGTAAATCAGAAGTTAAAGACTCTAAAAATTCAACAAAGTAAATCGAATTACTCATTTCATTAGCATAACACCGCGGAGAAGGACTCAAACATTCAGAAATCAAAAGGATCATATAAAAGTGCTCCAAACTGAAATTGAATTACCCAACAAAAATAATAGTACATAAGATGAAAGGAGAGAACTGACGTTCACGGCTGATTTGTCTGAAATTCTTGTACTCGCCACCACAAGATGACGAGTCAGAATCTGAGAACGACATGTCGATTGATCCAAAAACAGAAGAAATGGCAGATAGATGCTGCTTTTGGAATGGAAGTAGAGAAAAGGAAGGTAAGGGAGACGAAAGAGAAAGCAAGAATCAAGATCAATCAAAAAGGTAGAAATAGGGCGTGGGATGAAGAAATAAACAACCGGTTTTTTATTTCTTTAATCACGAGTTAATTAATTATTATTATCGACTTTTATACTTAAGGAAATGGAAATGGAAATGGCTGACGTGTTGACCATTCTTCGGATTGAACCGGCCAACTCGTGTCATTATTTCGCATTTGGTCCTTGTTTCAGGACGAAGTTTCCGTATTTGTTTCACTTAAGAATGAATTAATCCGTTAACCATTCGTCTCTACTCCACAGCATCGTTTAAAAAAAAAATCCATTTATATAGGATTTATTATTTTGTAAATTTCTTTTAACTCATTTTAATTTTAAAATATTTCTCTCAGTCTAACCATTATAACTCATAATAAAAATTAAACAAACTCAATTAAAAAATAAAATAAACGATAAATAGTGATTCTATCATTTAATCATTCTATTCATAATAAAAATTACGATTTCGAAAATCGAATTTATTTTAGTGTATACCAAATTTTAAAAAAGAATATCAAATTTATTTTTACTGACACTAACCAAATTAGTATATATACTAAATATAACAAATAAATGTAAATATGTATTAAATAAATTTTTTTTAATTAAAATTAAAAGAAAAAGAGAAATCCAAAAACTATCAACTTTATTAAAAATTCGGTTTATTTATAAACAATTAATTTTTATCAAAAATTGATCACGGAATCACTCATTATTGATTTCACCAATAACAATCAATTTGAATTAAATTACTGTTATGTAAATTTGTAGCATTTTTTTTGCATTGTGTGGATAAATTAATTATTTTGTATAATGATTATAATGTAAATATATGGTCTTATTTTTTAAATGACAAATAATGAAATGATATGTATATTTATATTAAAATAAACATATTTCTGTATTAATAAATACTCACAATATATGATATATTATTTTAAATTTTTTTTTTTGACGATCATACACTTCTCATCAGTTATACTCAATTTAAATTTATGTAATTAATTGTTCAATTTAAATTTAATTTTTTTAAGAAAAATTAGACAATAACAAACATATATCATATAAATATTAACTCTATCATTATTATTTTCTACTACTTTAAAAACTATAGATTATTTAATTCAACCAAATTATGACATAAAAAATTACTCATTAATTAATTTTATTAATTATTAAATCAATGATATTTTAGATTTTTACCAGTTTCCATTCACTTAAATTTTAATTTTAGAAAAATTTTCTTATATAAATGAAACACTGAATTTGACTAGTTACCCGCTATTATTTTAAGAATTAATTAATTATACAGCTATTAGCTCAGCATTTGATTTAAAAAATGATGCATTTGAACTTTACTCCTCCCAAAATTATCGTAATTTTAAATAATCAAATTACTTCCATTCAAAAAAAAAAATCAAATTACTTTTCTCTCACAAATACAATATCAAATTTTTTATTGGTTTAAAGGAATGGTTAAGTTAGTCTTAATTTTTAAGATAAATATTAAACACACTAGAAAAATTAACATGTACCTCTATCTTATCTAAATCTTAATCTTTCATGTTTTTCTTAATTTTTTATAGTTAGGTTTTTTATAAATTTTTACATATTTTTCTTGAATGTTAGTTTAATCTTTTGTTTTGTTATCCATAATGGATTTTTTATTAGAGTTTGAGCATATCTCATATTATTATGAATTGCTCTAAATTGTTAAAGATAAAGAAATTAGGGGTAGATGTGGGAAGTTAGGCAAATTTCCCCTACCCTAGGCTTTGGGTGTTTGTGCTTTTTCTGTTAGAAGGAAGCTTCTCTGCGTTCAGTTGATGTCTCCTCCACCTAACGGTATTTGTTTTTATCAAAAAACCACCTAACGGAATTACTTCTCAGTTGATATATAATGTCTGCAAGTCTTAATTGTTGAACTAAAATAAATAAATTATTATCTCAATTCAGGATACTTCACTCAGTTGGCATTAATGGAACACTTAAAATTTAAGTTACTTATGTTGTCCAGTTCACACTTTCTAATAATCTAGTGGATTAAAAGTGTGCCAATGTTTAAAATTTTATAAGAAAAGTTTTAATGTTTTTTAAAAAAAAAAAAAATCATAGGAGGGATTTAAATTATTATCACAATATGAATGAAAATTTGGATGCGTAATCAATATGTCACAACACAAACGTATTAAACATTAAACTAGTATTTTGACCCCAAAAATTTATTGAAGATTTATTGTTTTTATGGTGATGTTCAACTCAAATTTGGTTAATGGCACTCTTTTTTTTTTTTATTATTGAAAACCAGATTTTATATATATATATATATATATATATATATATATATATATATATAAGACTGCAAATGTAAAGTATAAGAAGTGTAAAATTTTTACCAATAATATTGTTTGGAAATTGAGGCCAAAAATACGTATGAGTTCCCAAGTCATAATATATGAGTTGGTAATCTAACAAATGGCGATTTATGCAATGACACAGCTTCATAGATGTTTACAACGATGACCTTTCCTTAGAAACCATTTCTTAATTGATTAGAAAAGTCAAATTTATTTATTTGTTTGGTGGGTGGGATAATTCAATTTTAGTTCTCTTGAATTTTCAAAATACTAAATAAAAATTGGGTAATTACACCAAATAACATATTATTTCATTGAAAATAACCAAATAATACACATTTATAAAAATTAAAAAAATAGCACATTTTATTGTTTAAAGTCTAAATTGCCCTTTATTTTAATATATCATATTTTATTCTTTCTTTCCTTTTCACTTCTTCTTTCCCGTTATCTTCTTCTCATTCTCTTTCTCTTTCGTCTTCGTCGTTGTCTTCTTCTTCTTCTTATTATCTTCTTCTCGTCCTCCTTCTCTTTCATCATCATCATCATCTTCTTCTTCTTCTTCTTCTTCTTCTTCTGCTGCTGTTGTTAATATTTGTAACAGTAAGAGAGAGAGAGGGACAGAGAAAAATCAGATTAAATACAAAAGCAAAAGACGAAAGAAGAGAAAGAGAAAAGGAAATTGACAGAGGTAGCAGAGGAATCCAAGAGAAAGAAGAAGAAAAGAGAACAATGAGAATCAGAGGTCATAATAGAAGATTTAAAATTCAAGGGTTTTGATTTTTCTCATTCTTCTCTGTGAATTTTTTTTAGAGTTAATTGCTTGTTTCTGTAAAGATAATTTCATCCTTCTTATTGTTGTCGTTAATGACTTGTAAATGATGTTATTGGTTTTTGCGTTGTTGTTCTAAGTGATAATTCAAAACTGTTTGTTATCAAAATCTATTGCAAAATTCTGTTTGTTGGTATATATAACAGTATATATAGACTATATATACTGATATATATACCACAAAATAACACATAACCTAGTATATATAAATCATATATACTATTATATATATTCCAGACAAATCATAACATATGACCTGATGTTGTTGGATTTTGCGTTGTTATTCTAAGCAATGATTCAAAACTGCTTACAATCAAATTCTGTTACAAAATTCTGTTTGTTGGTATATATGACAGTATATATAGACTATATATACTGATATATATACCACAAATATCACATTTAACCTAGTATATATGAATTATATATATTATTATATATACTCCACACTAATCATAGAATATGGTCTTCACAAATAGACATACATTATTCATACAT